>QEOT01008890.1:54508-70059 GCA_003123785.1 Pterocarya stenoptera | reverse complement strand
ACAATGAAGTTTGTAGTATTTCTCAAAACAGAGCTAGTGTTTATAAGCATGCTCAAAGCATTTTGAGTCTGAATTATATTTGCTATTTTAGCTTACTTAATGCTTATTCTGATTCACTTTTTGTGGCAACAGTTCATTGGCCTACTCGAAGAGCACCCTAAGCTGCTATTATCAAAAGCTAGCGTCACACACCAAGGAAACAATCTGTATATGCAAGCACCTCCCGTACTGGAAGAGATGACTCGATCCAACCTAAGTCTACCACTTTTTGACCTAATGGGTAAAACTACAAAGACTACTGTCCATGTGACTGGTACAACCAGCAAGAACAACAAGAAAAACTCTGCTCTGAGAAAATTGCGTGTTGTTTTTAAGGGAGTTGATGGGGTTACAGACATGGATACAGCTGGTGGAGCCTAATTTTCGCTTGAAAATTTAGGACAGGAAGGGTTAATTGGTGAGGCCTAGAGTTAGTTCGATTTGATTGTGTAAAATTTTTCCATAGATGACTGTTCTAAAGAATATTTAAAGCAGTGAATTTCTTACCAAGAGAACAGAGCTAGTTTACATTATTCTTAATGTTCAGGCATGAGTTGCTCGGATTAGGTTGGTGATGATTCCCATAATGGTCATTTGAATTTTGTCTCACCCTTGTGTACATGTTAAAAGTTCCTCTCACGAATACTTTTGACTAACTTGAGTAATTGGGGCTAAGAAACCAATTGATGAGCGTATGGAGCAGAGCCAGTGGTAATCATGCCAAATCCAAGTCCATACAGAGAGAAGAATTCCAGGCCACAAAAGAATACTCTCAACTTGGGGTAGCTTATTGGAGAAAAGTCTCGCGTACAAGACTCGAGATAGTTATAAATGGAGCGAGACAGATTTCCAAATGAGAGACTGAAGTACTGCCAACAAGGCCTCTGAGCGAGATTGGACTTATGTTCCTTTGTGCTGGATCCTGACCTATGTTTATCTTCAAAGCTTCGGATAAATGGAAGATGTTTTTTCTGCATATATATAATATATTTGCTGGCTTTGAAACAAAAGGTTTCTTCTGGCAGCAGTCCTTAGAATGATGTTTTATATCCACCATTTCATTGACATTGAAATCTCTCGGCTTTTGTACTTGTTTCCCCTTAGAGAACCGGTTAGGAATGGACCACACATGTTGGAAGCTCATAAATTTCTATCATCAAATTGCCGACTTAAACTTAGGATCCCCCTTCCAACATAAAAAGGAAGAATCCAAAGATGAACAGAGAGCCGGCAAAGTCACAAGTACAATCTTCCATTGAACTCCAATAAATGATGAAAGACATGATAGCTAATGCTCATATTTCATGGTTTACTTAAGAATAATCGATGTCATAGTGAGGGGTCGTGAAGATCCATGCACCATCATGCTGCAAATGAGAGGGTGGCCTTCTAGCCCGCCAGCCAGCCAGCCAGCAAACAGTGTTTAATGTGGACCACTCTGACACCCATATCTATAATTCGATATTTGCTTTCCGGAGAAGAGCAAAATCAAGTTTGCAGAATAGTACTTGATCATAAAACATGCTATCCACTAAATGAACGAATTATGAAAAATCAAAAGAAAAATAGTGTCATCTTTCTCGTTTATTGGATTCTTTTTTTTTCCTGAGTTAGAAAATAGAATTCTCACAACCATAGGTTCAATTAACGGTCCGTGACCCTTCAAGTTCATGTAGAGCTGTACCAACAATCTGTCTTCTTAATTATGACTACCCGGCCCCACACCACAAGTCTTTCACTGCAACAAGGTTCCCCTGTGGCAAATGAATCTATCTTCTTGGGGTGGTTAAAACCTTTTTCCTTTTGTTTCTGTCAAAATCTCCACTAACGTGAATTAATAAGAATTTTCCTTTGTGTAATTATCTGTGCATGCACAAGTGGATCGCAGCTCCACTTATTGTGGGCAACATAGTTGTCTGTTTCCTCTAATATTAATGTCATTCAAGGCTTCAAAAGCCACCTTAAAACTTCTAGTTAACGAATACAATACAAATTTTAAAAAAGAAAAACTTTTCATTCTTTCTTTACTGAATAGTGGTCCTACTTGCACAGGTCCTTTCAATTGCTCTGCTTTTTTTTTTTTTTTTTTGGGCATCTTTCATTTATATTAAAATATTCTTCATTTCTTCCTCAATTTCTGCCGCCAGTTAATTTATTGGATATCTTAGTACTTAAGGCTGCTGCGCATAATAAGAGCTAGCTAAAGTTTCCTTTGGACATTATTACCCTATTAAGATGTAGAGGACTATGAATTATGAACCATATACGTAGCAGCCAGCTTGTGTCATTTGGGTAAAGGATGAGAGAGATGGTGCTGAATGACAAGCAAGAGTGGTGGAGATTGAGGCTATCTTGGATCGGATATCTGGGCGTGGGTTCCTACTGTCTGTTCCTCATCCCTTTGATCTTCAACTGGATAATATCATAACACACTTCCATGATTCTTGAGGGTTAAGTGGGGCTTAGCCAGATTGTCCAACTATATCCCTGACCCCACCACCCCACATGCACATCCATCTCTACTTCTTTCTTACTACTAACTACCGCTGCTGCTACATCCATGAAATACTTCAACTTACCCATCCCAGGCCACCCTTTCCCCTATTTAAACCCTATTTATCTCATTGGGTTGGAGAAAAGAGAAAAAAGAAAGAAAGTTAAGAGCATAGAATTTCATCCTTGGCCTTGTACCCAGTAGACAAACAAGATCTTCATCTTCTACATCTAGTTTGAGTAGAGATCATGGAAGTGGCTGTGGAAGTTGAAGATGATTTGTTCTTCGCAGATTTAAACAAACAGATCTCTCTTTTAATCATGGACGACGAGGAAGATGACCAAGTTTCAAACTGTCCAGTGTCTTACCAGGTTCTTCTTCATCTCCTCGATCTCTTGAAACGTTTAGGAAGTAGGACTTTCCCGTATTACGTACGTACACAGTTGAGTTTTCTTATATATGGTAAGAAAGGTTAGCGAGTGTGGTTGTGAATATATATGCAGGATTTCTCTCGAGCAATCCATCCACCTGAGCGATTTCCTCCAATTCTGTACGAGCAAACATGCCGAAGAGAAAGCAAAGGGACCGGAGTTTTCATCCCTCAGTTGTCACAGCCTAAAAGGAAGCACAGACATGGAAGATCACTGTCGCACAGACAAGCTTCTTACAACACAATATCCCGTAGAAAGCCTGATACTACAAGGATGGTTTCTCAAGATTCTTCAAATCATTCTTTCAAACCCAGAAAAGGTTGATGATCAGTAGAGACCTTTATGAAATGTATAATTGAATAATTTCTAGTACTAGTTCAATAATTAGGCAAGAATCCTAAAATATTAAGATTTGTAAATGGCGATCATGGAGAGGTTTGTCAAAGGTTTCTTCTCCCCTCCAATATTTGTGAACGATAGGCATGTATGGCTAGCTGTTAATTATGTATTTAGTAGACAAGTTAAGCTTTTAATTGTACCGTTCATTAATTTAAGGGATTGATCATCGATTTCATTTTTTTTAGACACAACTTCAGCTGTTCAACAGACAACAACGACCAAATTATTAAAGAACATAGTAATTGGCAACGTATTTATATACATATATATATATATATCTTAATGGCAAAATATCTGTTTCTTCTTTTGGGTCCACACCAGACATACATAATACAATATCGAATACTATAAAAGACTTGGTTTTAAGTGAATGAACCGCTCAAATCACAGCAATCTTCTTCTTTTACTCTTCTTATTTTGCTGAGATAATGGAAGTCATATAATTTCAGTTCAGATAAGAGATGTACGTAGCTGCAACCTTCTAAAGTTAAGTCCATTCGCTAGTTGAATCTACGTGGGGGTGAAGATTTTTTGTTTTCAGGAGGATAAAGGGGGGAAAAAGAGAGATTCTGTGCGCAGCCCCCAGCTTTTGAGCAATTTTCTGGTTGTAATCCAACCTAAAAGAAAAAGAAACTAAGATATCAAAAATATATGCTCCTGCTCCCTCTGGTTATTGGATTCCGTTGGAGCTAGCGGCAAGAAAGATGCATAATTGCAGGCATCAAACTTTCAAATTTACCATTTCTCATGATATTCTGTTGACTTAATTCTCTGCTTTTACCAGTTATTTGGAAGCTTTAGCCTAACACTATTAGGTGGGTCTGGCGCCATAGGCCCCCAGATTCCCATCCTACACTAAACTTTGTTTGAAAGCCAACGGTAAACTAGTCATCTTCTTCCTGGATATACTCCCCACCTTTGAGTACGTGGAAAATGCCTGAAATATAATCCAATACTTTCTCATAGAAATTGTTCAATGAAACCTTCATTCAAACGAGTACCTATATATATATATATATATATTCTAATCTTTACACGAAAATTGGTAATTGTTTCAAACTAAACTAGTGATCAAGTCATGAATCGCACAAAATGAAATAAAAGAGTAGAAGCAAAGGCAGAGATATGAATATGGGTACGGAGTATCTGCTTTTAATCTGCTTTGAAATCTAATACCAGTACACTTCCTCCATAAATGGGTGCCACTCTTCGAAGTTTCAAACAATTGCTAAATCATTTGACAGACAATATGAATGTTGTGGGTGTCCACACTCCCCCCCACGCCTATGACTTTACACACACAATTGGTAAGCAGTAGCTTTCAAAAGGTGGACTCCAACTGGCACTGAGACGAAAATAGTCCAAAATGATGCAGTATTTGAACCCAAATTTGGAAAGAACAAACTCCACCCCTAACAAACTCCCCTAAAAGTGGGTCCACCGTTAAAAAAGTTCACTTTTTCATGTAAATTCCACTGTAAATACAATTTCTCTTTCTTGTAACTATCTCTAATCCTACCGCTCGTTCCATTGCCGTTTGTAAAGTAACCTGCGCCTCGATATCTGCTACTTACTCTGCTGCTTCCTATATTTCCTTAACCCTAATTCCTAAACGTCTGCCAAACAAACAAGAAATAAAAAGACATGTCTGACTCCTTCAGGGCCTATCCTAATCTGGGTTCTCCTTCTCCTTACAAGATTTGGTGGAGAAAACATTGAAGACAATGGATATTGTTCATTTCTCGTTCCGGATCTTTGGAAATGCTACCGCTCTGTTCCACTTCTTGTCCCCGACAATTACATTCAAGAGGATCATACAAAACCAGTCCACAGAGCAGCACTAAAAAAAACACTTTATAGCCATAACCCACATTGAGTTTGTCAACATACATTCGTTAATACGCTTTCCATTAACATTATGACAAAGATTCTCTATAATTATTTGTCCTAAACCTTTCCTGCAACAAAATATAAAAGATAGTACAAGTCTTATTACAAAAGTCTTACAAACTAAGTTGATAGTTCATGTGATTCATGTCACATTCTAAATTTGAGCATTTTTTTTGGTTAAATGGCTGCCTCATCCTGCTGATAAGCTAAAACTAAATTTGGATGGGGCCTCAAAAGGAAATCCGAGTTTGGCTGGATGTGGAGGTATGATTAGGCTTCATGATTGCTCCTTTCTTTTCATGATTTTTCAGTTTTCTTGAGCTTCGGTTCAAATGTTTTTTGCTGAGATCTCTGCTCTAAAACATGGATTACTCTTTTGCTATGAATTAAATCTTCAAGATTCGATGATTGAAACATATTCTTTATTAGTGGTGAATTGGATTCAAAAGTCTTTACAGCCTCCTTGGAAGTATTATAGCCTAAGGGAAGATCTGTTCTCGTTTATCCATTACAATATTTCACATGTTTTGAGGGACTGTAGAGCATGACTCTTCTTTCTCTTCTATTGATCAATTACCTTCTCATTTGTTTGGGCATTTTGCCTTGGGTAGAGTGGGCTTTCCAAGTTTTACATATTAGCTTACTTCGTTGAGCTTACGTCACACTTTTTATATGGTCTGTACCTGATTATTTAGGTAATGGTGTTTTTCTTTTTCATGGATAATGATAGACTTACTATTTCCTATTATCCATTCACTACTCCCTTTGTTTTTTTTAATTTTTATTATTATTTTCTTTTACTTAATGGTTAAGGAAGTAACTATTATTGATGTTATATATATTTTTTTTAATTTTTTCTTAATGATTAAGGATGTTAAAAGAATACTTAAAAGAAAATATTAAAAAATTAAAAGTTTTAAATACAGCCATAGTAAATGTGTGGTCTTTCATTATATATTTTCAATGTCCAAGCTCTTTCAATTTTTCTTGGTAAATGGTACTATTCTTTCACTACAAGTAGGAGGTTTTAATAAAATTAAGATTTTTTAATAATACATATTTGACTTCTTCATTTTTTTTTTAAAATTTTAAATTTTGATTTGTAACACATGGTAAAATGGCATATAATAAAGTTTATCGTGCCTCTAACATTACTCAATTTTACTCTTCTTTTACATGTTTGGATACAGAAATGATTTCATTTCATCTCATCTCATCTCATTATTATAACTTTCTTAAATTCTCACACAAAATATAATAAACAATTCAATTTTTTCAAATCCTAATAATATTAAAAAATATATTCTAATAATATTTTATTCAACTTCCAATTTCATCTAAAACAATCTCATCTTATTTTACTATCCAAACCGACCTTAATCTACTTCTTGGCAAATCTTTATTCTACTCATCGTTTAGATGCGCGCCCTCCACATAATGTGTGCTTCGATGACATGGCACGATCAAGACAGACCATTCGATCCTTTAAATATAGAAGAGCATTGCTATTCATAAGCCCATACACCACACACCAATTCTTTTTTTGTTTTTTTCAATTCTTTTTTTTGTTTTATTCTTCTTAAAACAATTAAAATTTTCTATTCTTCATCCATATAACCCACATTTGATAAGAAAAAAAAATTAAAAAAATCACAAAAATAGTGGTTTGTGGTGTGTGAGGCTTAGGAATAGAATTTTTCAATATAGAATATTGTCATCGGACCATTTCAAATTTATCACTAAAATGATTCTCTTAATCTAATATTAAAGAAGTAGTTCAGTCTTGGTAAGGTTAGCGAGTGGGGTTTGAATGAGCAATTGAAAGTCATTCTCTTTCTCTATGAGAGTAAGGTGAGAGTTTCTTTGATACAAAGAATTCTTCTCTCGGTGCGAGTTGATAGTTTAGTTTTTTATTTTTTATTTCTTTCTTTATCACTAAACAAGATGGATGAGAGTGATCTATTCAAAAGATGGGAAGGTCTTTAATTAAAAGAAGTGGAGAAAGAAGTTTTTGCATTGCCAGACGAAGTTATTAGAGATTCTAAAGTAAGAGGACAACATTGTCTTCTTTGCTTGATTGTCACTAAAGATGGAGTTAAGAGAGGCTTTCAAGAATACAATGTCACAAGTGTGGAAATTAGATAGTTGGGTATCTTTCAAAGAAGTGGGAGACCACAGGTTTCTGATTGAGTTTCAATATCAATTGGATATGGAAATAGTCATGCAAGGAAGGCCTTGGTTTTTTTATAGCAGTATTGTTGCTTTTCAAGCCTTTGATGGAAGCATACCCTCTAATGAAATTTCATTTACTCATGAACCTTTTTGGTTGCAAGTTCATAACCTCCCTCTATGTGGAATGAACCAAGCTGTAGGGAAGCATATTGGATCCATAATTGGGTAGGTGTTGGCTGTTGATGTGGATGAGGAAGGATGTGGATGGGGTAAATGTCTACAAGTCTAGCTTAAGGTTGACCTGTACAAACCACTAGTAAGGGCAAGAATATTACAATGGGGGAGAAGAATGCTTGGATCTCTTTCAAGTATGAAAGGTTGCAATCCTTTTGTTTTTGGTGTGGAGTGATAAAACATAAAAGGAGAAATTGTTCTGGTCAATCACGTGACACTCAATTGGTGGAGAATCTTCAAATGCAATATGGACCATGGCTTGGAGCTCAACCTATGAATTCTAACCTGGTTGGAGATAAGAAGAATGGAGGCACGCCATATTCAGTTCATCGGCAACAACACTAGTCCAACAAGGATGGAAGCATGGAAGATCAGGTTTTCAAAAATAGGAGGGAAGATCAGGAGGAGGATTCTGAGGCACTCTTTGAGGCGATTTCTAAGGAGATATCGGGTAATTTGAATTTCCTAAATCTATAGGCGATAACGTAGGAGTGGACAATTTTCAAATGGAAGGTAGCTCAGATTTTATGGATCATTTATATACGGAGGATAACATCCCTAAAATCTAGGAGGAGGTGAGAGGATGTGAAGAATTTGTTTTGACATTAGCTAAGGGTAGTACAAGAGTGAAGGCACAGGTGGAGACAGATAAGCAGCTAGATCATGAAGTAACAAACATATCTAGTAAGAGTGGGAGGAAACCTTCTTGAAAAGGAAGAGCTAGAGAATCCTCTATTTCTAACATGGCTAATTCGACAATATGTTTGGATGGAAGGAAAAGAAAAGATGACAGTTTGTTTAAAGAAGTAATATTACCAGTGACTAAGAAAACTAAGGCAGGAAGTGGTTTGGAGATTTCCATAAATAAGGACACAATGGTGGAGGCTACTTGGTAGCGTCACTACCAGCCCCACCACCAGCCATGAATTGCCTCAATTGGAATTGTCGGGAGTTTGGGAACCCTCAGTCAGTTCATGAACTTCACCTTTGGGTGAAAACTAAGAACCCACATTTTGTTTTCCTTATAGAAACAAAATGTAGAAGGAATAAGGTAGAGTATGTGAAGAATAAGTTGGGATATGATTGTAGTATTGTGGTGGATAGTAGGGGCTTAAGTGGAGGGTTAGCTTTATTTTGGCACAACAACAATAATGTTAGTTTGAACTCATACTCACAAAATCACATTGCCATTTCAATAGAAAAGGTTGGAAAGCAGATTTTGCTTACAAGATTCTATGGAAACCCAAATTCTGCCCTTAGAGAGGAGAGTTGGAAATTGCTTAAACTAATCAAACCTTATGAGGATTTGGCATGGATCTGTATGGGGGCTTTTAATGAAATCCTTCACCAACATGAAAAACATGGAGCAGCATAAAGGCCTTATCAACAAATGGAAAATTTCAAAATAGCAGTGGAGGAATGTGGGTTGAGTGATTTGGGATTCAAAAGAAGAAAGTTCACTTTGTGCAATAATAGAGGAGGCCAATTGTTCACAAAAGAAAGGTTGGATAGGGCTTTTTGGGAATACTTTATTTGCAGGTTTCTAAGATAGCATAAATGTGTTCATTCTCCCTGCTTAAACTTCAGACCATAGTCATCTGTTGGTTGAAGTGAGCAAGAGCAGGTATGAATGCTTTAATAGAGTTAGGCCTTTTAGATATGAGCAGAATTGAGATAAGAAGGAGGAATGCAAGAAGATTGTTGAAGATAGTTGGAAGAAATCAACTTCGTCTTGTTCAAGGTTGATGGCAGTCACAAAGGGTCTCCAATACTGTAAAGAATCACTGATTAAGTGGAGTAAGAAGGATGTAAAAGATGGAAGGGGAGCCATTCTAGAGAAGTTGAAGGAAATCTCGAGCTTGCAAGAGTCTAGCACAGGAGATCTCATTAAGTGTATAGAGCAGAAACAAAGGGAGGTTGATGTGTTGCTAGAAGAGGAAAATATCAGATGGAAGAAATGTGCTAAGCAAAGATGGCTACAAGATTGTGAAAGGAATATCAAATGTTTTCATACTTGTGCAAATCAAAGGAGTTTATCATGATAGCTGATATGCAAATTTTTTCTGTTTGCATTAGGCTTTGTGAGTTTGGTAGCTGATATGGTTGACTTATTAGAGCAGGAATACTTGGAGAAGTTTATCATGATAGCAAAGAAGATTTGGCAAAGGAGAAACTCTTTCATTTTCCAAGACAAATTTATACATCTAAACATGGAAATGCAACAGGCAAAACAGTTACTTTCAGAGTATCAAGAAGACCAAGTTCCAAAGGTGACTTAGGCAACAATCTTACTAGTTAGGAACCTCTTCCTTTAGGCACTTATAAGGTGAATTGGGATGTTGCAGTCAAACATGAGGTTGGTAGAGTTGGCATAGGTATTGTTATAAGGGATTTTGAAGGAAGGGTGGTGGCTTCCAGTTGACATAAGGTATATGTCAACTAATTCTTTCGTTGCAGAGTCTCAAGGAGCATTACATGCGATCATCTTAACAAGAAACATAGGTTTGAAAAACATAATCTTGGAATGGGATGCATTGCAAGTTATTCACAGCATCAATCTTAAAACTACACAATTCTATATTTTGGAGGTTCTATTATGGGATGCTAGGTTTATTTTGTCTTATTTTAATCACTGTAATACAATTCATGTAAGAAGAAATGTCAATACAGCAGCACATGTGTTGGCTAAGTATGCTTTAGAAAGTGGCGAGGATGAGGTTAGATTGGAGAAATGTCATTCATGTATTCTTCCTTTTGTTTCCTTATTATTTCAATAAAGTTTACTATGTTTCTTTTTTTTATAAAAAAAAAAACTAATATTAAAAAATTAAAAAATATAAATATTTAAAACAAAAATGCATCTAAAAATACTAAAAGAAAAAGAAAAAAAAAATACTGAAATCCTAGTTTGCGGTATATTTTACTGGCAAACTCATGCATGATATTTCCACAAGGAGAGCATGAACAACAACCTAAAGCAGATACGGTACGAAGTCAAACGCATCGCTTCCGTTGCTTTGGATTACTTTTTCGAAGCTCCATCAATGGCGGACCCCAACCTCGCTTATCTCTCTTTCCTTCTGCTCCTCCTCCTCCTCCCTCTGTCTCTCTTCCTCTTCCTCTACCTTATAGTCCGGCCTCGCCCCGTCAGGATCCCAATCAAGAACCGCCACGTGTTCATCACCGGCGGATCGAGCGGGATCGGCCTCGCCCTGGCTCACCAGGTCGCGTCGGAGGGCGCGCGCGTCTCTATCTTGGCCCGGTCCCTCGACAAGCTCGAGGAAGCGAAGCAGGCGATTCAGCTCGCCACGGGCATCGAGGCGGCGGTGTTCGCGGCCGACGTGCGGGACTACGACGCCATTTCGAGGGCAGTGGAGAAGGCAGGGCCAATCGACTTGTTGATCGTGAATCAGGGGGTGTTCGTGCCTCAGGAGCTGGAGAGACAAGAACTGGATGAGGTGAGGTTCATGTTGGACGTGAATCTGATGGGGACTTTTAATATGATCAAAGCTGCTTTGCCTGCCATGAAGCTTCATCGGAGGGACCGTGGCCCCGCCTCCATCGCTCTCATGTCTTCCCAGGCCGGCCAGGTAGGATTAGCCGAGACAGAACCAGAACTGAATTCAATTAAATTGAAGTGAATTACTTCTATCACATAGCAAAAGTTTTTTCGACTGTTTGTATCTGTGTAGGTGGGTATATACGGTTACACAGCTTATTCCGCCAGCAAGTTTGGGCTCCGGGGTTTGGCAGAGGCTTTGCAACAAGAGATCATTGCGGATGACATCCATGTCTCTCTTATATTCCCTCCGGACACTGACACTCCCGGCCTCGTCGAAGGTGTGAAATTGCAGAATTTATTTTCTTGGTTCCAACATATGGTTGTTACATTGTCCTGCTACAAGTGACGGGCATGATAAGATTAGGACTTTGGAGCTCACGTTGAATCATGAGAAATATTCCCAATTCATTCAGTCATTCATTTTAGATGTGAGAAGTTTATGCTTTTCTAAATTATAAATATCTTACACGATAATCATGTAGGCATTTACAGACCGCAACAGCTCATAAAATTTATGGTACTCCGAAATCTGCATCGATGATATGATACATTCGTCCTTTCTTGTCGCCTATTTAATCCAAAAGTGGCCAACTTACATCTTTCGTTGCTTTCACTAGCATGAGGTTATGATTAAGATGACTATTGTGTGTTATTTATATGTATCCTTCGGTAGAAAATGTGTATGAGGCACCAATGTGTGGTTCTCTGTAACCCTGCTTGTTAGGCATGTGTCTACTTCCGATTTTGCAGGACTCTAATCTGTTGTGTTGTCTGTTGCTAAATTCGAATTTTGGATTTGAGTCCACTGATTGCAGAAAACAAGAGAAGACCACAGCTCACCAGGATCATTGCAGCCTCCTCTGGTTCAATGAAAGCTGATGAAGTTGCCAAGAGAGCTTTAAGTGGCATAAAATCTGGTGGCTTTATTATTCCTTGCAACTTTGAGGGTCTGTTACTGTCTATAGCGACAGCTGGTTTATCCCCTCAGAGATCATTCCTGATGGCTTTTGTCGAGGTTCTTGCTGCTGGTATAGTACGTTTTGTTGGTCTATGCTTCCAGTGGAATTGGTATGGAAGTATAGAGAAGTGGCACGCACAAATAAAGAGTAAGCATTTTTAAAAATATTCCTCGCCCCCTCATCTTGTTTATTTTCTTTTACTACTGAGGAATATCTGTTTTAAAGGTGCAAAAAGACGAGTTTGAACGATTGACCAATATGACCTGTTCTTTTCAGTGTTCATAATGTGATATTGATGATCCATTAAAAAAAAGAAAACAAAACAATTATGCAGAAAATGCACCTATGATCGGTTTCTGGATTATAAATGTGGTTCTTATCTCTCTTCCAGTTGGTGAGTTCAAATTTATTGATCTGTTGCTATAGGTTAACCTGGGAAACCAGTCCCTTTTTCTTTTCTTATATTTAGCTAGGGTTTCAAACTGGCCTTTTGTTGCATATAGAATGTTCAAAATGTGCTTCTTTTGATTTTAATAGGATGGTTGCCAGTTTATCTTACTTTTTCTTTTCTTTTTTACTTTTGATGAAGTTACGTCTAGGTTGATGTCTGGAGTTTTCCTTCTCCTTGAATTCAAGTCATGAGGCATTTTTTTTATGATTATTATGTTCACAACTGTGTCATCGATTCATACATCTAGGAAGTAAACTACTTCTGCATCTATGGTGCTAGTTCAAACGCTGCCCAACGTTTACCGCTAGGTGTACCGCTAGTTCAAATTTATTGTTCTATTTTCTTTTTAATATTTTTTTAACATCCTTAATCATTAAGAACAAAAATTTTAAAAATATATAACTTCACTCATAGTCACTTCCTTAATCATTAAGTAAAAAAAAAATTAAAATACTCGAGCGGTTACTTTGAGCGGTAACATTGAGGGGGCTAAGTAGCATTTTCCCTATGCTAAATAGGATTGATGTAGTTACCGATAAAAATAAAAAAAATAGGCTTGATGTAGCACTCGTAACTTCCCAAGTGAAAATGTATGGAGCTTTGCAGTTGAACTTGTAAGTGTTACTAAATCATTCTTCCCTTAGGTGTAAAGATGAAGTGCACTCATTTATCACATTCATAATGAACCAGAGTAGGGTTGGAATATGATTGAAATAAATAATGTATGCCTAACCTTCCTTATAGATAGATTTAATCTCAAATGCTGTTTTGGTGGACTTATGTTTGCATCTGAATGTAAGGAATTCAGGTTGCTCACGAGATGATTTAACTTTACTATGATCTTTTATTTATAGGGACCTAGAAGTTCTTGATGCTTGCTGTGGGTATGAATGTATACCTTGGGATGCGGCTGTCTGCTGATCACCATGAATTGCTCTAGATCCCCCGAAGTTACTTGATAGATTCTTTTTCAACCCTGCGGCTATACCATGTTGCGTAGAGCGAGCGGACACATTACCCAGTTGTATTGATTTGGGTTTCTTGTATCTGCAGTATACTTTTAGTTTTATGCCCCTCCCCTCCCTTTCTTGCATATGGCGCAAAGTTACCGAGCTGTACTGGAATAGTTTTGCAATTAGATCTTTTTCTAATATGTTGTGGACAGTGAGTTTGCCTTCAAGTGTATGCAGAAAGAGCTCAAAAGTAACCAGAATCTGATAATATTCCAACCTTGCAAATAGTTAAAACTCACAGATGATCACAATCGAATTGATCAGTCATGTCTAATTCCTTGAAAAATCTATTAGCAAGTTTGTTTTTTGACAGATGAATTATATCGACGAAGTGGAAGTTTACCACATCGGTTAGTGAAAAAAGATATTTTTATTTTAATTGCCTTTATAATCACAATGAATATCAGTGAGTAATATATTCAGAGGAGTTAGTCAAATTAGGGAGCAAGTGTGCTACAAGATCAAGAATATTTTAGCTCAACTCATGAACACCAAAACGAATAAACCCTTCACCAAATGCTCAGATGGGGTGACTCTACAGCAACTCGGTTTAATGAAAATGTTCGTCCAGACAAACGCTCTGTAGATTTTTAAGTGGATGCATCCGACTCAAGGATTTGCTAAACTTAATGTTGATGGCAGTAGTCTTAGTAACCCAGGTCAAAGTAGAGGTAGAGGGATTCTTCAAGATGAGGATGGTTGTATGAGTTTTACCTTTGTTTGGTTCTATGGTATTAATTCTAATAATATTGCGGAGATAAGAGCCCTAACTGATGGGCTTAGTTTATGTGCGAAAATGAATATTAATCACATGGAAGTTGAAACAGATTCTAAACTTGTGGTTAATTGGTGAGAGAAAAGTGGGCAAGTTTCTTGACGTAGTTAAAAACACTGGAAAGAGGTTAGAGAGACGGCTCATTCAATGGTAATATGTATTTGTCGTTCTTTTACGGAAACCAAATACATTGCAGACAGATTAGTCAAATTGCCAACTAGAGATACAAAAGTTTTTATTCAACACGAGAGACAATCTTCCCAAAGGCATGAAATAATCTTCCCAACCTCCTACTATTCACCACACTCCACACTCCACCTTTTTTTTTAATTTTTTTTAAAATTTTTTTTAATCAAATTTTTTTATATGAATAGTGAATAAAAAATTTGAAATATTTCAAAAAAAAATTTTCAAAAAATTTTTTTTTTAAATATTAAAAAATATTAAAAAGTGTGGAGTGTGGGTGAATAGTAGGAGGTTGTGTAGCAAATCTCCAAAGGCATTAGGAAAGTAATTCAAATTGAGAAATGTTTTATACTTTTTACTACTACTACTTTTTATGTTTTTGTTTCAACTTTGCCCTGTTAAAAGGAATTTAAAAAGGGCTAGAATTGCAAACCCAGCTCAAGCAGTCCTGATCGCAGACTTGCAGTCCGTTCTAACTGGACGGGCCGTTCTAATAAAACCATGGTTTCCATCCTCGCCCGCACTACCCAAACACATCCCTCCTGCATTACCGACCATCACTCCTCTAGCATCTTCAACCGGCCGAGTTGAGCCCCAATCCAATCCCATGGCGTCCATCATTCTGAAGCGAACAAGCTTTTCCTCCATGAGATCAATGGCGGGATGTATCAGAACCGGGGCGACGTCGTTTAGGGCCTTTGCGGCGAAGGTGGAGGCGGGGACTGACATTGTTGCTGCCGCACCGGATGTTTCTCTGCAGAAGGCTCGTACCTGGGATGAGGGTGTGTCCTCTAAGTTCGCCACCACTCCTCTCAAAGACATTTTCAGGGTTTGTTCTTCTAAATCATCAACCTCTCATTTCTGATTTTTATTTTTTTATTTAATATTTTGAGACTCACCCACTGTTAATCTAATGTTTTCTTCTACTTTTTTTTTTTTTTTTTTT
>QEOT01008890.1:1631-54192 GCA_003123785.1 Pterocarya stenoptera | reverse complement strand
GGGGGGGGGGGGTCTTTTGTTGCGTGATATTCCAGGGCAAAAGAGTGGTCATCTTTGGGCTCCCTGTAAGTTACTCCGTATCTGTGTGTAACATATATTTGTTCAGTTGGATAATCCTCCTTTTGATGATTCTCGTTCAGCTCCAATATGAAAGAAATCTATGATGAGTGGTTTTGGTCAACTTAACCAGAACACAGTGTATTGATGTATATATCGGGTAGTAGACATAGCATCCATCTCAAAGTTTACAACAGATGATATCAAGATTACAGCTTATTTAATAACTAAGTTTTAGCTAGCAGTAACGTCTTGGGATGATCATGATGATGTTGTATAGTAGGTTGGTGAGACTCTGTCCATATCCATATCTGAATGAGAGTTCACGTGTGTGATCAAGTCTCGAGCATCTCCTGGACTGTGAGATGTGAGTTAGGCTGGACTGTCACTAGAACTGGGTTTAACACAATAAGCCAAACTTTCTTTGAAGCTAATGCAGGCAAGTGATGGCATGGTTTTTGTTATCCGTTAGTTGAGTTACATTTTGATACGAGTATAAAAGGATATTTATAACTGTAAAAGAGGTATGTAATGGGCACATCATAATGGATACTTATATAATAATATAAGCAAAGGGCGAGTAGATTGGTATATGGATAGCACCCACTTTGGTATTTTGAGAAAAAAAAATAAAAAATTGTTCTTGGGATTGGTGATTTTTATTTCTTGAATACTTGATCTTGAGGACTGCTGGAACCTTATTTGCAAAGCGGAAGCAACACGCTGTGTAACATATGGTTTGACAATCATTGGGATTTTGTGTATCTGTAAGGAATTATGTTATTTTTTGATGAACGGGAAATGATGAAGGCTCTTGGTGTGGAATTTATATCAATAAAACAGTGATAATCATCAGAATCAGAAATTTTAACTGACTGGATTATATATTCTCGCTGTTCCACATGCTTAACTCAACAAGTTGTGCAACTTTGTCCAACCAAAAGTTTATGTTTTGGCACCATAATCTGGAAGCTATTTGATTGCTGATCATTTATAAACAGTGAGGTGATCAAAACCAGTTTCTCGATCATCTCAAAGTAATGCTATTATACTGAGACTTTAAAATTTATTGAGCAGTAAATCTAAAGTAGTTATCTTGATTATAGTTTTTTCTTTGCTTTATTTTTGAAAGTTTTTAGCTATGAGTAATGATTTTTACAATGGAAGATTAGTGAATTTACTTTATCATATTCTTCTTGTAGTTATGTTCAAAACAGAGATGAATCCAAATCTATGTCTGCAACATAATCTAATCTGATGCTTTGGTTAGAAGTATATTAACGATTTGCATCTACCATATTACAGGGTGCATACACAGGAGTTTGTTCACAGCAGCATGTACCTAGTTACAAGAACAACATTGATAAGTTCAGGGAGGAAAAGGTTGATTCTGTAATTTGTGTTGCCGTTAATGATCCATATGCCATGAATGCCTGGGCAGAGAAACTTGAAGCCAAAGATGTTGTAAGCTTATCCGAAGTCTCATCCCCTTGCCGTCAAAATAACCAACTTTAACTTATTTTGAGTTGCTTGTTTTCTGCCAAGTATTTAATTCCATTTGTATCTTCACTTGCATTTGAAGCTCTACGTAGTTAAGTTTCATATCTCCCACTTTCTCAATTGTTGTGCTTGTGACTTAGTTGACATGCTTGAACTATCACTTCACCCAAATTTGTGAGTTTCTTTTCACATAATGTGTTCAGCAGTCTAATAATACAATATTATAGTTGATGCTGCTTCATTAAGATGGTGATATTGTGGCTCACTTTTTCATCTGAAGCAATAATAAGTAGCTGGAAAAATACACTTTTCACCCTCCAACACTCACTTTGCAATGTGCTCCTTCGACTATTAAAACTCACTTGTTGTACCCTCCAACTACCATATAATGTGCACCTTTGCTAAAATTCAATTGTTTTTTTTTTGCTAAAATCCAATTGCTAATATTGTCTTATGTTACTTATTTTCACCTATTTTTCATCAATATTACCAGTCAGAATTGGATGAGAGTGTTATTTGGTAATCAACGGGAATCAGAGAGTATAAAGTATCAATTTTGGTAGTTTATGGCAAACATTTGTATTTTCCTCATAATTAGATGTGCTGATATGCCTTGAAGCAAACATAGTCTGTTTTTCAAATATTTGGTTTGATAGATTGACTTTTATGGGGACTTTGATGGAAGCTTCCATAAGAGCTTGGGATTGGAGAAAGATCTATCTGCTGCTTTACTTGGACCTCGCTCTCAAAGGTATAAGCCCTGTATCATATACTTTCTTGGAAATCATTTCAAATGAAATGGTGAGATCCTTATTCATTCAACATAGGCAAGAATGGTTGGTGGGTGTTACACTAGATTATTAAACTTTTAAGACATTGCTACTATTCTGGTGTAGATGGTCTGCATTGGTGGTCGATGGGAAAGTTAATGTTCTTAATGTTGAGGAAAATCCGTCCGACTTCAAAGTTTCTGGTGGGGAGCACATCTTGAAGCAGATATGAAGCTGCTTCTTTCTTCTTCTTTTGTATACAATACAAGATGAACACTGAATCTTTTGTGAAGTTGTATATCTGTTACCCCAATGACACATCGGGGAGGACGGGGTAATAAAACTCATAAAGTGATCTCTGGCATTTCAGATGTTTTCCAAAGATATCTTGGATGTATTATCTTCTCTCTTTTCTCTACAAAAAATAAAAAAATAAAAAAAATAGTAAGTTTACAACTACAGGATCTGAGTTTTCAAGTGTGCTACATATCACTTCTTTACGTTGTGGCATTAGTTACAGCAGTGCTGCACTGATGGTAATTGTAATTTCCTCTTCCTCTTCGATTATTTCCAATAGGAGAGCATTCCACGTAAAAGTTGCAACTTAGGACGTCATGCTTTCTTTTGTTACTTACTATAAAGGGAGGACATACCAATTGAACTACAAGTCAACAGGTAAGAATGATAAATTAGTAACATTTAAACGAGTAAACATATAATAAACTAGAAAGGGAAAATTTCATGTATTGGTTTCATGGATTTTTTCCAAATGTGTCGCGAGGATTTATTTTTCAAAAAAAAAAAAAAAATCCCTTTGAAAGAGCATAACTGCAAGTCTCTCTATCTCTAGGATGTACGACGCTTGACAATTTATAATTATATCTAAACATTACTTCAGCTAAGGATCGTTCGGGCTTTGATTTGGACTTGAAATACCGTCCCTATGAATAAAATATTTATTTGCTTCAGGGAAAAAAATATCGATCTGCCGACCACTACAACCCCCCACAGTCCACAGTTCTTATTGGGCCTCATCTCTCTCTCTCTCTCTCCCTCTCTCTCTCTCTCCCCAACCCAGCGGCAAAATCTCCTAAAGAAAAACCCCTAAACCCTAACGGAGAATTGAACCACATAATTGGCTGTGCAGTGCTAATGGCTAGTGGAGGATCGGATGTGGATGCTCTGAACCAAGCCCTAAACTCCGCCCAGATTTTCGAAGGTAAGCAGCAGCAGATGCTGCAACAACCTGATCTTAGCCATAAGGGCGTTGATGTGGAGGAGGAAAACGGTGCTGGCTTAGAGATCAATTGCTTCAGTGACGTCTTCAACGACGTCCCTCTTCATTTTCAAATTCTCCGACTTCCCAAACAGGTCCTCCATCGATATCTCCGACCTCTTCTCTTTAGCTATAATTTACTAATCGATGAAGAGAATTTTTTATTTGAGTATTTAGCTGATGATGCTGTGTAATATGTCCAAATTACTTTTTTTTTTTTTTTTACTTAGCATATTCATACTTGTAACTCTTATCGATACCAATTCTTTATTTATCTTATATATTTAATGGGTTTCTATTTACCTTGTTGGAAAATGATGTTGAGTGTAGATATATGTATGGATCGGTTGCAGCTCTGCCAAATTAGGAAACTTATACGCAGCTGCGCCTACACGTCCTGTGAGTAGTTAGACCTTGTTATTTGATTTTATATGTTGGTCTCTGCGTATCATTGAAACAAAGTTTCCTTCTTTTGGACGAAGGATTCAGCTTCCTACCGATGATCATACCGAGCATGATGTTCATTTTATGCTTATAAATTATAATCATCGTAACTTAACGTTGTGTTTCGCTATTTGGCGGCTTAAACAGAAGGATACGGTTAGTGTTTCTTCCATACTTGGAGGAACTTCTGATAATACAGGAACAGGAATTGCTCGACGATTAGGTAAGTTTACAATTTTTATGTGATGTTTCTGTGATCTTATGTTTTTGGTGCGTGGACTAACGTGCAATACTTTTGTTAGTGTTGAAGACTGGTCTTAATATAATCCTGGCTTCCAATATTCCAAAGAACAGTCCTATGCTTGAGGTTTGCTCTCTCTCTCTCTCTCTCTCTCTCTCTCTCTCTCTCTCTCTCTCTCTCTCTCTCTCTCACACACACACACACACACAAAATTGGTGTAAATATACTTTTGGGCAAATTCATTTTTGCTCCTCAAAATTGGGGATTCCATTTTTGTATTTTGGCCCTTTTACCATACTTTGCAATTTATTTCAATGTTTATCTTCCAATAGTCTGCTTTCAGTTTTGACCAACACCGATCATCTGATTCACGTTTTACTGTTATGCGTCTCTCACTGTGTAATATCTCCTCATGTGGCCATAAGTGAGAGATGCAGAGTGCCAAGACAGAAATTTAGTCGCACGTTGTAGGGAAGTGACCGTTGGGTTGAAGGTTTTCATTGAAACAAATTGCTTGCTCAAGTTTATTGTTAAAATTTTTCCAAAGTCCAAAGTTTTGGGACCAAATAGAAACCAGAAAGTTTTAGCTAGTTAAATGTGGTTTGCCGTATGGGTTTTGTTAGTTTAGTTAATACTTAATTTGGCTGTGGATCTCCTAGAGATTTGTCTACCGATCTATTTCTTCTCTTCTCAGGCAGAAGCTGAGAAACTGTTGGTACAAAAGCTAATCCACCTGGGTTACACGAGACAGAAAGCAGAACAATCGTCCTCATAGCGAGGGGTCGCAAACCTGCTTGAAATGAAACATGCATTCCATGGTTATAGCAATTCAGTTGGCATGATCATCCACACTACAGTCCAAAAAATCAACAGCCAAGAGTATTAAGCGATGGAGCGTTCTCTTTCATTCTCTCTTGGATTCTTATTTATGGCTTCAAATGCTATGTAAAATTTATTGGAGTAAATGGTCCGCGGGACATTGAAGCATTCCCTTGGTGAGGACAACAAAAGAATATTATTACAGTTCAGGTTCAATATATTGTTTATATAAATGCGCTGGAAAATATGGAAAAACTCTATTCATTGAAGCATCTTGATCCTTGTAGTTGTTGCCTGCGGGCCTGATTTTATTCTTCTCCTCTCGCTCTCTCTCCCCCTATCTAAACTACTTGCCTGAATATGGGAATTGTATCAGTTACTGAAGAGTTTGCTATCGCCCTAGCAAATCGTGTCGCCTTTTGTGATCGGAGGTGAATCTTGCTATTGAAAATGGAAGACTCTGCTACGCTCGTCTTGTCGGCTTCAATGAGTCCTTGATTTGATTCAAAATTCATCAATCATCTCATCATTATAATTTTTTAAAATTTTTATATAAAATATAATAAATAATTTATCTTTAAATTCTAAAATAATAATATTAAAAATAATATTTTATTTAATTCATCATTTAACTCAATTCAAACAGCCTGATAGTGTACGTGAAAAAGGACGAGGCCACCTAGGTATTAATGCTAGAGCGAGAGGACAATGACAGGTAGGGTGTGAAGCCTCTATATTTGTTTTTGTCTACGTCGATTGCGGAAAAATGGCTTGAAAAAGTCTTCGGTTAACCCTGAGGGAACTCAAACGCCTTAATTAATGGTTGCGCATGTCACTGCAACCGGTATTGATGCCGATTGGACAGAAAATCTTCTTCCTCTCACAAAATTTTTCTTCTTTTATTTTTCTTTTTAATTAAAGAAATCATATCAGAATTGGTATACGATTTGATTCACAAACTGCTTGTAACTAACAAGGCTGGTTTGTCCCGACACTTTCACTTCACTCGCCAAATTCTCAATCATGATCGAATGATGGCTTGAAACGTCGTCTCTTCTTCTTGGTTTGTGTCCCATTTTATATGCATGAACTTATTACCTGAGAAACGAGCATATGCTGCCATCTTCTTGTCATTTTTCCATTTGCAACTTGTGAACCAAAACGATTCCATATTCCTGACGAACTCTGTTCTAAACCTACGACATTATAGTACGAATTACATAGTCCCGGCTACATGTTACAACTCCGGAAACAAAATATGACGGGTTCCTAAACACATTTGACGTTTTAAAAGGTCTAACACGGAAAGATGATGAGTATTAGTTTTCAGAAAAAATGGTCTCTAGCCATTCACCCTTTTTCATATAATCCACGGCCACCTAATCAACGTTCAGGCTTTACCCACATATAATGTTGGAAACAGTAAACAAAAATAAAGTAGAAAACACAACGAAAGACCTTAAAATTGAAAAAACAAAAATGCAAACGGTTATAGTAGCTCTGCAGATTTCTCTGTTACCTACTAAAACTAATCTATGAAGAAAGGAAACACTGTTGGCCAGGGCAATATCAGTAAACAGTTTCTGCTTCGCATATATAGGCTACAGGCAGGTATGCAGGACGCCAACCAACCAGCAGATTGGTTAAAACACATTTCGTCACTTGCACCATATGCCTCCTGGTGTGCTCATGAAACACACTTAGTTGAAGAGCCAGTACCAGACTTGGCAGCATCAATGTCCACTCTACAAGATTGGGAAAATAAAATTTTGATTAGCCGTGCTTCAACATAGAATATCTATCTATAAAATATTACTCAACTTTCACACAAGTGCGCATTGGAATACACTAAACTGAATCTGCCCGCTTGCTTTTTAAAAATCCGTCCTCTTTTTCCGTTTTGTTTCTTTTTTGGATTACTCCATTTTATACATATTTAGTCATTTATCAAGTTCTTTGGCTGTCAGCCCAAACTCCATGCCCTTTAACCTGAGCTTCCCTGGGGAACTCAGCATGTTGTTGAGGAACATCAAGAAACTGCAGTGGGTGTCTCCTTACAACATCACCAGCATATGAATTCCAATGCTATGTTAAAGATGAATGTTTCAACAATGAGTTGTGTTAGAGGAACATCTAAAGAAAAAGTTTTAGAACCTGCGCATGAGGATCTTCTGATTGTCCCACTATTGCACCAGAGATATAGGTTGCACCTGGACTTAAATCACGCGGAACTTGCCCACTACTTTTGTTAAGTGACTGCACACCAACATTTTCCTCCACGCCCTTCCCTTTGAGGGAGAAGTATGAAGTGCCTTCAGTATAATTGGGAACAGGAATAGAGGATCCAGTTCGTTTTGAAGTAAGATCTAGGCGTTCAATCATTCGAGCAACACCAGCAATTCCTGCATTCATCTCACGCTGAACTCCTTTGCTTAGCTCCTTTACCGAGTTATTACGAGCAAGTAGCTTCTCCTTAAAGCCTCGGGTACTCTTTGAGATCGATTCCTTATATCTGTTAAAAGACATCCACACACGACAATACAAGTGACAAAATGAGAAAACATCAGCTACAGTAAGAACTGAAAGCAAGCATATCTACCTGGCAGAAGCAGCAGACAATTTAGATTTGAGTGTCTCTGGAAATAATATCTCAGATGCACTTGGTCTTCTTGGACCATCAGATGGTGTCTGGCTATAAATAATTCTGGATGATGACACAAAACAGTAATAAGACATAGGGAGAACTACTGAACAAGTAATGACGTGCTGGTAGACAGATGCAAGAAATTATTAATATATTCCTCTAAAAATAAAAATCTAGCATGGATTCCAAAGGACATATAACAAACCGGATGATAAAACTCAACATAGGCAAAAACAAGATGATGCCACAACAAGCAAGGCTAATCAATACCAAAGCATGAAATCACGTTACAGTAGACTAGAAGTCCAGGGCACATACCTGGGATTAACAGGGTTGTCTCTATTGAGATAAGTACTGGGGTCCAGATCAACATCCACCACTCCTGGAGGTTGAAAGTTGATAGCAGTAGGCATGCCAGAAGATGGTGAACCACCCTCGGGTGATCCATAACTTAAATTTGGATAATCTTCTGGGGAGGTCATGTATGTTTGCGGTGGCATATTTGCAGGAGAGGTGAAAGCAAGAACTTGGGAAGGACCAAGCCCAGAAGATCTGTGTCTTTCCCTTCTGTGAATATAACGAGCTCTACTAGCAGCAGCAGACAGACGTTGCATCATACGCTCATCAAAATCAGAGTCTTCTGAATAATAAGTGCCCTGGCAGTTTCAGTTTCACCTCTTATCAACAAGCAATTCTTTCACACTACACCAACCACCAAGCCTACAGATTCTTGATACTAGAATTCATATTAAATAAAATAACTCACGTGCTCGACATCGAAGTCCTCGTGGAAATTATGAAGAGCTCTGGGAGCAGCTGAATAAATGTTCCTTGACCTTGAGCGCCTTTCAATCTCCACAGCAGCTAGAAGCTCTTGGCTACGATAGCAGAATTAATCAAGGATATTAAAAAAGATAAAGGAGGAGGGCAGGATCTTTTCCCAAAGAATTATATACCTGGCAGGGTCCTTTAAGACAAGTAACTGGCAGCATATTGGGCATTCTTTACTTCTTTGAGACCTAAAAGAATACATAAATCCATCAAAGTAAAAACTGCCGAAGTCATATGTGTGCGGGCATGCATGTGTGGTGGGCATATATCATGTACTTTTTGCTTAAGAAAATAAACATAATTAAATATTAAGTGATTATGTTACCATTCAAGGATACAGTGAAGATGATATTCATGTTTGCAACTCGTAATCTGAAAGAGGAAACAAGGCCCGAGGAGTTTAGAATTCCATTTAACAGTTAACCCAGGTGCAACTCCCTCCAAGCTGCAAGTTTTAGGAAAAAAACAAGCATGTTTTGCTTCGAGGGATGCGTATACATATTTGCATCATTCTTCTATACGTGCAATGCTTTATATCTAAATATATCATATATTATGCAACATGGAATTATTATAAATCATAACTGGATATGTCATCAACCAGAAAAAATAGAAGGAAACATTCTGGTTGCAATAATGACTTCAATTGTTTTTATTCAAAAATCCCAAGCCTTCATACCTCCACTGAAATATGGAAAACATAAACTTTACTATTGGTATATTTCAATTACCCCACCAAGAAACAGATGTTCTCCTATATATATAAATATATATATCATAAAAAAAGAACATACTATAAAAGGATCTATATGTATATCACAAAAAGGTAACTCACTATAAAAGGATTCATCCTCCTGATCATGATAAATTTTCCAGATTTCAGAATTATATAAAATTCGGATTGAACACAAATCATTGACTCATAGAAAAGAAAGATTAGATCACATTTGTCAATTATCACCTCCAAGTTTCAACAAAATAGAACTTCATTTTTATAAGAAAATCACAACAAAATGTAACTAATTCAGAGAGCAAAAATGGGCAACTATAAATCAGAGGATTGATCTGAATAACATTCCCCACTTATTATATAATTTTAACACGACACAGTGATCATCATGATCGCTGGTACAGAGTCACATTCTGAAAACCAACGCCCACTAAAATAGAAAGAGCATTAATATCATAAAAATTCCCATAATTCAATTGCCCATGTCCAAGTCTCTTATAATTTATGTAATTTTCCCTCGTTCCTGTTCCTTTCAAAGTAGGGGCTATTAATCAGGATCACTTAGGTTAGCATGTTGAAACCACTTTCTTCATAACAGACCAACAAACAACTAAAAAGGAAAAGAAACCCAAAAAGTAAATAAACTCCGCCATTAGTGTCAGAATCAAACGAAAGTACTTCCGAAGCCAACATACTCCACGATCTCTTTCCAACTCAGTTAAAAAACAGAACTCTTTTAAACCCATAACACGTACTATAATTATAGACAAACATATTCTAATGTGAGGATCATACAGTTGCAGGGTCAGCAGCGATGAAGGGCTCGAGGCATATACTGCAGGATTCTTCGAAAGCATCATCGGGAACTCCAGAGGAGGAAGATGCAGCTGAAACCACCGGATTCTGCAACGCAGAAGATGCAGAAGAAGAGGGAGCAATATTTGCCATTGTTGGTGGCAGAGTGAGTTGGAGGAGGATTGCAGACAATGGACGAGAAAAAACTGGGACTTTTATGGAGAGGAAGGAGGAGAAGAAGAAGAAGAAAGGAACCCTAGTAAATTAGAGAGAGAGAGAGAGAGAGAGAGAGAGAGAAAGTAAATGGTCAAAGAAAAGAATTGTGGAGGAGAAGAGTGAAAGGCAGAAAACGCAGGAAAGAAAAACCCGATTCAGACGGTTTGATTTTGATACAATCAAATCAAATCTGAATTATTTATTGCTTACTAATCTGTTTTAATTACGAGTTTCTTTAATCGTTTCAGATTTCAGTGAGATTTTTCCTTAAATTTAGTATTGGATTCTCCAATACATAATTAATGTTCTTTTGCATACATATATCTCTACAAAAACATAAACTTGGACGTAGAAACCCACCATCATGCTCCCTCTAGTTTCCTTTTTATATATATAAATATATATATAATTACATACGTCATCGTTTCAATGAACATAACCTAAAAAGTTACAACAAACAAAGAAAGAACTTCATTCAACTTAGGTTACATGTGTCGTCTCATCATGTGAAATGTTGTCGATGATAGATATTAGAAATCCTAGTTTTTCTAAACCCTTTTCTTTCTGTTTTATTTGGATAGTAATTCAATAAAGATTAGTGTTGATAACTAAAATTTAACATCATTTATTTTATTATAAAATTATTTTTATAATAAAATAAATATAAATATGATATGAAATAACGTCAATTTATAAAATATTTTTATGGCTGTAACACTCGTCTAAAATGTGTATTTTGTAGAGTTTTTAGACCATCAAATACGAGGCAGTTTTATTGTTGCCATCAAAATACAAACTACTTGTGCTTTAGCCCCAAATAAAATGGCATCTTTTGTAAACATAATCACGTTTCCATCTTAGATTCTTGGATGTTTGGTAGGAAGTTACCCTCACCCCCTCACTCACGCTACAATGATACCATCGACATATGATATGAATTAAAAAACTTCAAAAAAAAATATTAGATAGCGATTTAATAAATACAGCGAAATAGAGATGGGTCAAGACTAAAAATTGTGCAATTATGCCATGTTATCATTTCACTTTAGAGTCGAAATAAAATATTTTTATTTTCATTTGAAATGAATAGAAGTATTTTTCGTTATTTCATATTATCTCGTCTCACGCCTACTAGGTAGATGATTAGTCAGTTTTTTAAATTTTTATCTTAACAAATAATAGTTAATCTAATGATTGCTAGATTTGTTGAGTTAGTATAGTATGATGCAAGTTAAATGAGAGTATAGAATATCATGAAATGGGGGAAAATGCAACATACTACCAATTTGAGTTATGTCAGATGCTACAGTTTCATTTAACTTTTATTCAAGACTTGAAAAATTAGAATCGCGTAAGAACTAATTCAATGAATCAAGCGATTTATGACAATTTTGAATTGGTTATTCTAATATAGATAAAAATATTAAAAATCATATATAATTTAATTCAAGCTAAGACTGTTCATTCGAGATTCAGACCGAATACTCAAGTTTCAACATGTGAGACTTGAGAGAGAGAGAGAGTATGTGTGCGCGCACGTGCTTACATGTGCATGTGTTGGCACAAGAGATGAAATCTATGACCAAAACGATTCAAGAAGGGTTTCGACCCTTTTGAACATTATCACCAAAACGATGTCGTTTTGATCTTTCGATTTTTTTTTTTTTTTAAATTCAGATTTAGTCATGCAGGTATCAATCATGATTAAATCTAGACCGGAAAAAAAATCCAATCCGGATGAACAATATTAATTTCAAGCATCTCATATAATGTACAAAAAAGTATAAAATATAAATTAATTAACGAGTTTCAATAAGAATATGATATGAATCTAAATAGTTTCAATAAATATGTAATCTATATATTTAACCAAATTTGTCCATATTTTATTGTCTTGTATGCCAAAAAGATAAAGATCATTAAGTTATAAGCACATGACAAATGTAGTATTTTATATATAATCATAAATTTAATATAAAAGAACTACATGCTTTACTTTTCAATTTTCTGCAGATCTTAACTTCTTATTTAATACAATGATAAAGAAGTTAATATATAATTATTTCAATCATATTTTGTACCAGAATTAAAAAATAGAAATGCTACTTATCATTCTTACACAACACAACAACATGAGATTTGTCATTTTATTTAAATACATGTATTTACATAACAATATGTGTATATTTAAATATAATGATAAAAATAACAAATCACATATTGGTATGTGGTGGAATAGATAGTAAGTATAATTTTTCATTAAAAAAAATCTCAGTTGTTAGATAACATAAAAATAAATACAACTTTAAATCGATTCAAATCAGTTAGAATTGACCTAAATCGGTATATTGAAGCGGTTCAATAAATGATTTAAAAAGTTCACTAAAATCGATTCAATTTCTTACCGATTCGATTTGAATCAACTGGAATCCAGCCTTACTTTTATTACACTATGTTTTTGTAGCGTTATCATTTGACTATTAAATCGGCTCTTAGTCTTTAAGTAACAAATTTAACGATTGACGAATAATGTCATTACAATTGGATAAGAGTAATCCAGCGGCTGTTACTTCCCTACCCGCGAGTCCTTCGCTGGGAGTCCATGTACTGCGCTCATAGACGGCTATATGGTCATCTCCAAGCTCATATCTTGGCCCTCTCTCGCTCGCAGTTTCAGCGGAACTTAAAATGGGTACACTTTCAGTTACTGGGCTAAGTGGGCTTCTCTTCCAATCACAAAACCCTAAACCCAGAATCCCGTTCTCCACTAATTTCACAAATCAAGTTATCTTCCCTAACCCAGCATCCAAACTAGGGCTTTTACAAGCCCTTCCCAACTCTTCTTCCATATCCATCGAAGAAAATCCTGGAAAGAAGTCCCCCACTCTCCGAGAAATCTGCCAAGGTCACGTTCCCGAACACGTAATACGCAGGTCTAATTCTAACTCTGTCACTGTGTTTAAATCAGTGCTTTCTATTACCATACCATCAGTAAAGTTCATCATTTGATTACATGGTAATGACACGTGAAAATTACAAGTTAGATACTGGAAAATGGAAATGCAATAAAGCTGAAATAAACTTTCATATTCAAGGGCTGAGGAGGTTGGATATACTAGACCAACCGACGTACAACTACAAGCACTGCCAATTCTGTTTTCAGGGTGCGATTGCATTCTTCATGCGCAGGTTAAGTCTGCGCCATCGGACCTGATTTCGGGTTTTGTTTTTTCACTATAATTAATACTATTTTCGTATGATTCATGTCTGTCCCGATGTGCACTGTCACTACTGACCAGGCTTTATGTGGTATATATATATATTTTTGTTGGGGTCCTTTAGACAGGTTCTGGGAAGACACTGGCATACCTGCTACTGATTTTTTCTGTCATAAACACTCAAAAATCCGCTGTGCAAGCAGTGATAGTAGTGCCCACCCGGGAACTTGGCATGCAAGTAAGAGTGTCATTCATGAGTTCTCTCTCGCTTAAAGTTGTATTTTCTCATTTTCTATCAACTATAATGATATTGTTATATCTCTCTCTCTCTCTCTCTCTCTCTCTCTCTCTCAATAAAAGGTCACGAAAGTTGCTCGGATGTTGGCTGCGAAGCATGTTGAACTTGAATTGGAGCAGAAATGTTGTACTGTCATGGCTCTTTTAGATGGAGGAATGTTGAAAAGGCACAAGAGTTGGCTAAAGGTCTGCATATTTCTGTTGTCATTATAAAGTTTCATGGCTTTGTTGGTCGTGAAATAAAGGCTAGCAGTTCAAAAGGTGCCGATGTCTGTTGCTGAAACTTTTGTTCCGTGCTTAACATTCTGAATGAACTCTAAACATCGGTTTAATTCTCCCCTTCTGAGAAAACATGCAACAAATAAACAATAAAAAACGAAACAATTAGGTGCTTTTTTCCCCTTGGGTTTTCCTCTTGCTAGAGCTTATTTTGCTCTCACAGTGCCCTATGTGATACAATTTGACTACATAATTGCTTCTTTTGGCGCCATAGTAGGCGGAAATGTATAACAAGTTATCATAAGAAAAACAAATTTTGTTTACCAATCAAAAAAAGAAGTCGTGTAGAGGAGTGACTGTGGAGTCGGTTGATTCTATGCATATGGGATTCTGCTCTAAAAAAAAGCTGGAATTTGTGTTCGCATTTTAATGGAAAATCTTCTTGGTGAGTAGGAGCTTTTTAAGTCTTAATATGACGTATATCGACTGGGTCTTAAGTTGGACTGAATAGCTGGATGGGGAGTCTAGGCCTCGTTTGTTTTCTCAAATGGGATGGAATGAAATTAGATGAGTTGAGATAAAAGTTAAAAGTTGAATAAAATATTGTTAGAATATTTTTTTTAATATTATTTTTGTTTTGGAATTTGAAAAAGTTGAATTGTTTATTTTATTTTGTATGGGAATTTGGAAAAGTTGTAATGATTAGATGAGATGAGAAGTTTTGTGAAAGTGAACGATGATTGAATTATAAGTTGCAGTGCAATGTGGATTCATATGCAGATTCATGAAAGGCTCTGTAGTTTCTTTTTTATTAGCCTCTTCATTTATAGAATTTTCTGGTATTTCAGAGGATATGTTATAGTTTGCAATAACATATATGATTTAGACTATGGTCCTGACCTGAACAGGTTGCAATTTTGTTTTGTTTGTCATTTTTGTGGCATTGTGGTAATTGATATGGAGATTTTTAGCTTTTTGCATTTGCTTATTGACCAGTTACTGATAGTACTATGTAGCCAGAAGAAGATTATGCATATCTTTTGAGTGATTTTTCATAGCATAAAAATTTCAGGCAGAGCCCCCTACAATAGTTGTCGCAACAATAAGAAGTTTGTGCCAGATGCTGGAGAAGCAAACCTTAAAGCTCGAATCAATGAGGGTACTGATAATTGATGAGGTAATTGAATTTTATTTTTATTTTTTGTTTTGGAGACTACTCTTTTTATGGCTTAAAGATGTGTAAACAAATGTTATGCTTACAAAATGTTAGACGAGTCTTCCTGGAATTCAGACAATATTTGTTTACAAAGAGGAACAAAAGCACGGATTTGACTTTCTGATATGTGCTTTATTGGAACTTTAAGACAGCTAGGGAAGGCAGCATTTGCATTAAAGGAATTTTTGTTCCAAAAATATTTTTGAGACTGATTTCGCTTGAACTGTTCTATTTGTTGCCATCTTATATATTCCTTTTCTACAGGCTTTTATTTTATGAAATAGTCTTCTACAAAGAGTGAAATTTCAAGTTTAATATTGTGTTAGGTTGATTTCATGTTCAATTCTTCAAAAGAAGTCAGTTCTCTTCAAAAGCTTTTGACCTCATATTCATCACTCAACAACCGTCAGACTGTTTTTGCCAGTGCATCCATCCCTCAGCACAGACGATTTTTGTATGACTGTATACAGCAAAAGTGGACCAAGGTTTGCTGATATTTCTGGTTACACTGTTATCTTCAGCGGGATTTGACATGATACCACTACTGTTTTTCTTACATATTATGATTTTTGTACAATTAACAGAATGATGTGATTCATGTCCATGCCAATCCAATTCAGCCCATGCCATCATGCCTATATCATAGATTCGTGGTAAGAAAACTTTAGGGTGTAAGTCATACTCTGTTGTGCTTCTCATTTCAAACGTGCTAATCCTGTGTTGCATGACAGATTTGTGGCAAGAAGAGAAAGCATCAGATTTTGCTCTCCTTACTGTCTGATGCACCTGAGTCTAGCATTATCTTCGTTGGTGAGCAGGTCCACAGAATATATCCTTCTCTATGTATTCATTTCTCAAAGCTGATTCGTCATTAAATTATCTTCGTTGTTGAGTATGCCAATGTTTTTTTGCAGGTATTATTTTATGAAGATATCCACTAGGTGTTGTGGTTATTATTGGCCATTTTGCTAGACAAATCACCTGGTATATATAGATATCTCATGGGTCTAGTTAAGATATAACGTCCAAACCACAAAGTAATATATTGACATGAATGTGTTATGTTTGCGTCAAATATATCTTTTATGAATACATATATATAATATCTATCTTTTACTGATCAAAAAAAAAAAAATTATATCTTTTATGAATAGCATGTAAGATCATTATGCTGCATCAATAAATCTTGCAATATATTCCAACTTTGAGTCCCCCACCCTTTCCCAAATTGCCCAATTGTCTAAGAGACCAAATCAACTCATGCAACACAATCAATCGAGCCTTGTATTCGTTGACCAAGATGTAGTGATGTATTAATCTTTCTAGCCCACAATAGGAATGAAAAAGACCAGGTACAGTTGAGATCTTTGAAGCTAGTTTGTATGGGATGTAATTATCAACTAGATCTTGATCCCTGGAGATAGATCAGGATCAATTTAGTTCTCTCTTTTGAAATAAATGTGAGGATTTATCTGCTGAACTAAGATCTATATCTTATCTACTTTTGCAGTCTGAGAAGTCGAAGAAGGCTGGAAATACCCCATCAACCACTTTATTAGTTGAGTTTTTGAAGGCTTCATATGTGGGTTGCTCAGACATCCATCTTCTGGAAGAAGACACGAATTTCCATTTACGAGCAGCTTCTCTCTCAGTAAGTGGTGTTCAGTTCCACCATGGATGAATGTGAGAGATTGATTCTTTTTAAGTATGAGATTTTAATAAGGAGCGCACACAAGGTGGACTAATGCTTCAGGAAAACTGTTTTCTTAGGTTTTAGAACAAAAAATCCCTAGTTATGGTAAATCCATTTTTTAATACAGGAAGTGAGAGAAGGAGGAAACTATATCCTAGTAGCAACGGATATAGCGGCTAGGGGAGTTGACCTGCCAGAAACAACTCATATATACAACTTTGATCTGCCAAGAACTGCTGTAGATTATCTTCATCGAGCTGGAAGAACAGGTAGGAAACCATTTTCGGAGAACAAATGTACTGTTACCAGCATTCTATCGTCAGAGGAGCGTTTTGTTTTGAAAAGATACGAAAATGAATTGTTGTTTAATTGTGAAGAACTTATTTTATAGACTCGGGGGTCTTATTCATTCATAAAAATGAGCACCCCCGCCCCCCCACCGAAAAAAACCCCAAAAGAAAGCATGCATTTAGATACAGTAGGTGGAAGTGATACCCTTAAATGTACGGTGCACCAGTGTGAATTTATCTGATTAGGCTTGAGACACAGGATAAAATTCTGTAATTGGTTTTAGTTTGGAAGAGCATATGAAGATTTTCAGCTGGAACAAATTGGGGAATCTTTGGATAAATTGCTCTCTATAATATAATGGATGCTTCTAGCTTAAGTATATTATAATGTATTTCCTTTTCCTTTATGGACAACCAATATTTTCATGTAACCGACGCCATATCTTGATAAGTGAATGAATTACTTGACTTCATAAGCTCTGTGCTTTCACAAAATCATTTCAGAGAACTTTATGTGGAAGTCCCTTTTCTTGTCTTATTGGGGATATGCTAGTCATATTAGAAATATATGCTGCTTGATCACCGTAAAATTGATTCATTCGCAATTCTAATTCACGTGAAAGTGAAAACCTCGAAAATCTTGTCTTATTGGGGATTTCCAATTAAGTAGCAAATGTTTCATTTCCAAGTCCCTTTTCTTCCCCCAGCAGGAAACATGAATCTAGCTTCAGCATACCTCAATAAAATTTTTCTTTTCTTTCTTCTGAAGAATTTGGACTGTTTTTTAAAACGGAGGTAAGACGTTGGGTTTATTCATCCAAAAAGAAAACAAAGGTTAGAAGTTTCTCAGACAGATAAAAACTTCTCTCTTTCAATGATACATGCTTTGATCTCCTTTGTTTTCATTACATTGATGGTTATGGTGGAAAACATGACCCACGAGTGTTGTTCTCTCTTGTTTTCTATCCGAACCAATAAAAAAAAGGCTTAAGAGGATGGACAGATTGTTATATCACAGAACCATCTAGGATTACCGAGTTTTTTTGTATGACTGTAACGCCGGCACGGATGTAAAACCCTTCAGAAGATCTATCAGCCTCTTGTATTCCCTGAGATTCCACATAAACAGAAACTTAAGTGCAGGGTCGACAGCTACAAAATCATAAGCTCATTGATTGAAGACTTTACTGGTATATTATTTATGCGGTTGCTTCTGTGGCTGAGAAAAAGGTGAACTGAAAAATGTCTCGAGTTCAAAGGCTGTCTTTATTATTTACCTTTACAGTAACAACTATAAGCATTTGAATCCTAAATTTCATTATTATGGATAGTGACCATTCTTTAATCTTTTGATACATTATCTTTGGAGATTGATTACGAATTAGACAAAGTGACTATTTGAAAATTCTTGTATTGTGGAGTCACCACCACCACCTTTGGATAGTGAGTTGAGATGAGATAAGTTGAGATGAAAGTTGAATAAAATAATGTCATGATATTATTTTTTAATATTATTATTGTTTTGAGATTTGAAAAAGTTGAATTATTTATTATATTTTTGTGTAGAAATTTGAGAAAGTTGTAATAATTAAATGAGAAGAGTTGAGGAAACTTTTGTATCCAAACCGGGTTTTAAAAGTCTCCTACCTCTGAGTTTGCAATAACAACATTCTTCCCAATTCTGGCATTTTTGTCAATGATGCAGCCTCTGCACATTATTAAAAAGAAAAGACACAAGTAAGAAGAGAGATGCTAAAAGAAATGTACTATTATTTTTTGCATGTTTTTGTACAAGGGATTTAAGCTGTTTATACTTGATTTTTGTATTTTCTCCTATCCCAACTGGAACTCTTCCCTCAGCTAAAATTGATGTCACTTCCGCCTCTGTTTCATAGAAGTCAGCTCCAAGCATCACAGTATCCTGCATGTATTTGGCCATGGTAAAATTGTATCTCAGAAACAAAGAGCAGAAGCATAGACTGCCAAAACAGAGAAATGTGAATTGTTTTTCTGCATGAAATCAGTTTAAATCAAGGAAAATTGATGCATTTTTTAGGTATCTTAATCAAGATCATCAAGAACTACCAATCAATGGAACTGTTGAGAGACCTTTTGAAAATTTCAAAGAAATGCTTTTTCACTAGCTGCGAAATTTTCTGTACCATTCTATCGAGTATCGAGTAATGTATGATGGAAATTACTGGCATACCTTTAAGTGGACATTAGCATTTATTCGAGATCTGATACCAACAACACTGTGCTCTATGAAGCAATCAGTTAAGAAACTTCCATGAGATATAATCGAATCAACTATCTGTGACGAGAATGAGCAGCAGTGTTACACTTCAAGGACTAGACGCAGGGGGGAATGTACTTAGAAAGAAACCAAAAGATAAAAAGGCTAGTTCTATGCCTGACTGCCTAAAATTTTGGCTGATGAAATAGAAACTGAACATTTTTAGCAATGTTTGTATAATTTTCTCAATTTGAAAGCTTTAAGGCGGAGATTTACTTACCTTGCTATTATCTATTTTTGTTGGTGGCAAGTTTCTTCTTGATGTATACATTGGCTTTGCTGCATCATAAAAACTGAATCTTGGTGGCTGAAAGTATAAAGAAAGACACTGTGTGACACTGGAAGAATTTCTGTTGAAACAAGATAGCGCCAATCATGACTACCATGCTATTAACACTAAAATGGTCATAAAGAGTAGCTATCTTAGTGAATTTGTGATTAATGGTTCACGAGGATCGTGATAGTACTACCACTACTCACTACTCAGATTACCACATCTAATTTCTAAATTAGTGTTGGACTCTACTTCCTTATTTATATTTCTTCTTTGAAACCAGGATGAAAAATATGAGCAACATGGCAAGAGCTACATAATTCTGCATTGGACATAGCTACTTTTGCATGTTTTACTGAGTTATCTATATCCGTTATAGCTCAAAATGATAAGTCGCTATAAATTCCACTCAGTCAGTCTGTGCATGCCACAGGATCTAGGTCCCCCTCATTCCTTAAGCAGCATACATGAGCCCTAGAAGCTAGTTTAATGAGAGTGATATATAGTAGTTACATGCTCTGTGAGGGCAAGATTTGCCTCAAAGAAGGATCTGATGGTCCCTATGTCTTCCCAATAGTCATTGAAAAGATAAGCCTGCAAAAACAAAAACAAAAATCTGTTGGAATAAATAAAAATGGAGACTGAACGCTCTGGGAGCTGGAGAATATCAAAGTAGATGACTACATGTATTTGTTCTATCCATCAGTGTGTATATGTGTACATGATATGCTATCCACGTGCCAAACGGTATACAGGTTCTTCAGCACTCAGAAATGACCTTTATGAAGAATTCTTTGGCTGATGCAGGGATTATCTCTGAACCGAAGTCATTTGCAGTAGGGAATCGCCATCTGAGTCAAGAATAATTAGAGCACCTCGTCTTTATGATCACTTCTTGTATGTGCGCGAGTGTGTGCACTAGATAGAGACGGGGAGGTGTGTGTGTGTGNAATTTTGCTTGATTAAATGCAATTCCATTGTTATATGTGAGCTAGCACAAGGAGTCTTCATGTAATCTTACTTCTGTCATGAGTAATTCATGAATAGTTCTCAAGTGTTTGATACCTCAAAAGATTCAGAAGTATCTCCTTCTTGAAGACATACACTCCCATGGAAGCAATGTATGGTTTCTTCTGAGCTTCTTCCTTTGAGAGTCCCAAGACTGTTGTATCTACTGCCTGAAATATATATTGAAGTTACCATGATAATTCTAGTTCTTGAGGCGCAATTTCCAGATTTCAACAATTACCGACTAGACTCAAATATTCAGGAAAGGCCATCTTAACTAAACACTGTTTTTCTAAGCTCGAAACAATATCAAAAACAGGAGAAACAATAAAAATGGCTTACCATTGCCTTCAGGTCCTCTCCTTTAGGCTTTTCACTGAATGAAAGGATCCTTCCTTTGTTATCTATCTTCATTAGACCAAAATCTGAGGCACGGCTATCATGAACAAGCAAGGAAATTATCTTAAAGGCCAAGCACAGTTATTATGAACTGGGAAAGGAAAATAACAAGCGCACTCCAGTGATTGTGGGCATCAACATTAAAAGTTCAAACGATGAAATATGCAAAAACCTGAACTGCTCAACATCTCTGCTTAGGCACCTACACTACCATGGTGTCTTTAATTGGAAATGACCAGTCAAGCCAATTTTAGTTAGGTTCGCTACAAGTGTCTAGGAGGTTTGAATGGTGAGTTGAGATGAGATGAAAGTTGAATAAAATACTGTTAGAATATAATATTATAGAAAAATTCTTCTCATCAACCACTAATCATTACCCCATACCCTATGAAGAATACCTCTACACTCTATGAAAAACACCCTTACACTCTATAAAAAAGCTATAGGTGTAGAATGTGGGAATGAATAGTGGCCGATGAATAGAATTACTCAATATTTTAATATTATTTTTATTTTGAGATTTGAAAAAGTTGAATTGTTTATTATATTTTGTTTGAAAACTTGAGAAAATTGTAATGATTAGATTAGATGAAATGAATTGAGAGTGTTTTTGAATCCAAACAAGCAGTTGAACCACGTGGGAAACTTTGATCAATACCTGTCATCCATTGGTAGAGAAGAGATGGTGATATCAGCACCACTGTTTCGATGATTCTGCAAATGAAGAGATCAATCAAAGTGTCTAAGAATATATCGACTGAAAATGAGTGAAATAAAGCTCTGTTTAAGTGAACTTCATGCAGTGCCTTACTTGAACGAAGTCCATGTAGTCCATCCTATACAAGTGATCCCCAGAAAGAATCAGCACATCCTCAATATCCTTGCTCCTTGCATTCTATGGAATGGAAAGCATATGATGTCATGAAATGGAAAGAAGTGGCAGGGCAGGAATATTTAAATGGTCAGGGTTGGAATTGCCCGTAGAATTGGTTTTATAAGAAATTCTTTATTTTCTCATATCTCATATAGACCTATCATTATCAATGGGACATCACAGAAAAGGAAGCCATCAAACGTATTTGTGATTATGGGACATTTTTTGTGTATTCACAGCTGAGGAACAGGAGGCCATAGTAGTGGCAACATTTTGTCCCACAAAATCCAGATATTTGGTTCCCACATCACGCCTGTTAATAACCAGCTTGTTCCCACTGGAAAAATTGTGAGAGTGAATGGAACACCATATGATTTCCTCAAACCACGCACCATCAGCAGCACGATTAAGAAGCTGCCTGATCGTTATGATATTAACTATGTGCTTGATGGTGGCGAGATCAAGCAGGCAGCAGTGGTGAAGCATAAGAACTCAGGAAGGATATTGAAGCTGTGGACAAATGCTCCAGGCATGCAGTTTACACGGCTAACGGGGTGAAGGATGTGAAAGGGAAAGGTGGATATGTTTATAGACCTCATGCAGGACTATGTTTGGAGGGTTCCCTGATGTGGTGAATCACCCCAAAACGACACACCAGAACAATCATGAAACAAGAAAATTAATGAATTCAACAGTCCTAGAGGCTAGAGGTATCACTTCAGCGAATCCAGGAGTCAGATTTTTTATGCACTGAATACCGATCAAACTTGGTGCCATGATTAGGAAACTATTCCGCTCTAAGAGAGGAAATTACGAAGAAATTTATTCACGTCGAGTACGCGATTCACTCTCCAACTTCTCGATAATTGAACCAAAAATAAGGACAGCTCACAGCTGGACTGGCTGTTTGTTTCATAAGTAGATTGGCAAATGACAGTCTGTCTTCACAATTGATCCAATTAACCTTCGTTTTCGCATCAGTAACTAAATGTGAACATCAGTTACCTCAAAAAGCCAATGGAACTGTCGTACAGCATCTGCCGTGCCCTGGAACCACCTTTTACCTTCCACTCCTGGAGTTTGAGTGGCTGCAAGAACCTGCCATGGAATCGAACAAAAAGTACGTTTTTCAAACTCTTCCAGAAAACACACACCCTTTTCTCTTTGACGCGTTTCCTTGTTCGTTCTGGACATTCAACAGGCTAGTTTGCGTGGGATGATGCAACATTATCCGTAGAATCTTCTTTACTGTTAAACTCCATGCATATAGATAAAACATGTTAATGCATGGAATAACATGACGAAATGTACCTCGACATAGCCATCTCCGAAGTTGACTCCACTGCCAAAGTTGTAAGCGCGGGCAATATGCCTGTTGAGCGACGCCGAATTGAACTGAGTGAGAATGTACACTTTGTTGATCCCACTGTTGATGCAGTTGCTCATTGGCACATCAATCAGCCTGTATGCTCCTCCAATTGGAACCTGTCAAAGTTTTGGTACGATGATAAGAAAAAATTAAAGCCTTTTGATTAAACATGAAAATTGGTGAAGAAGAGGAGGGCTTACTGCAGGTTTGGCGCGGCGCTTGGTGAGTGGGAAAAGACGGGTGCCGGCTCCTCCTCCCAGTATAATTGCCACAACCGTCCGTGGGTCCCGCTTTTCCATCTCTAGGTTCCTCAACTGCAAATATCCGACAGTTGTTAAGATTTGTCTCTTAGGAGTAATTCATTGGCATCTAATATGGAAAAATCAACCTGATTCCTAGCTATCACTCTTCTTGTTTTATTTTTTGTGGAGGATTAGCATTATATATTCTTAAATCGGTGTATAAAACATATTTAATAAATTATTAATTTATATTACATAATTTGATTTAAAATATAACTTTTAAAATTTAAATCTCACAAATCAAATCTTACTATTTAAATAATATGAATTGTATGTTCTATATACCGACTTGAGAATAAAATAACTTTTTTTTAATAATATCATTTCTAATTATTTGTTCAAATTAAAAAATCAAATTTGAAAAAGACACGGTTGATTCCTATATGTCATTTTGTTTTTCGAGTTTTGCACAAATAATGTAATAGAATCTCAAATGATCAACTAAAACAGCAAAAGGTTGACAGAACGAGGATGCTCGACAAATTAAGATGCCCATTCCTGAGTCATGTGTCTTCTATCTTGGGCCAAGGCTCTCATTTAGATATCTGGAAAATAAAAGAGGCCAAAATTGGCTGTGAATTTCTCATCCAACATGTAATGCTGGGCTGGGCCGCATAATATCATAGAATTTCTATTCCCAAATGCCAATTTTCTTTGAACTTATTCGATTCTCATTTTAAGAGGATAAAAGATCCGCCCGACTGCAACCGTGGATCACACATTTCTACTCTGATTTATATCCAAGAGAAAAGAAGAACTATAGAAATTTTCCAAGCAAAGAAGGGTGCTCTGAGCATAAAGTTCTTTGCTTGCTTGTTTGGTTTTTTTTTTTTTTTTTTTCATCCTCACAGAAGTAAGCAGTCATGTTAAGGATCTATTGCATGGTGGGGTGGATGATGAGCTGCGTTTAATCAATCCAAACCAAAAAGTAGAACAGAAGAGGAGAGAGGCACACGTTAACGCAGAAATACTCGGCCATTCACATTAGTTGTTGCCATAAAACCAACTATCAACAGAAGACATGATTTGAACTATGTTGTGCTAAATCCCAGACTGACAAAGATTATATATATATGCACCAACTAGGTGACTCTTATATGCCACGTTCAAAGTTGTGAAAACAAAATCAGGTAGGTTCTGTTGGATTCAGATCATTACAATGGCAACACGATCGGATTAATTAGTTATATATTAACTACGGGAAATGGTATATTTTTCTCTGTATGTGGTATTATGTGCTAGATAACAATGAGCAAGCTTGTGCGTGCGTGCGTGCGTTCTTGAGAGCTAGAGCTCACCTTGGACTCGCCTGGTGCTGCTACATTAGTTGTGAGAGACATGCAAACATGTTTCTTAACGTTGTTAATGCTACAAGCTCCTTGCTGCAGCCGTCGTGTCACATTCAGCTTCGTCCCCATCATTTCTCCGTCACAAAACTTTACGAGCCTCCAGTTCCTCCCGGCCAAACCCGTCGCCCCGCGTAACCGACCGGCAGTTGAGAGGGAAATCCGGCCATCGGCCGCCACCGCCATATTTGTAGGAGAGTCGAGGAGAAAGTTGGAAATTGGTTAAACGAAGAGGGTCGAATGTGAAGGGCTATAAAAGGGAGAGCGAGCAGAGCAACTTGGGGACTGGGGAGTGAGTTTGCTCGCCATGACATGCATGCTATTGGAAGATTGGGCCACGTTATCCAAAATCAATTGCATCCACCAGTTTTGTTTTGGGTCTTTGTGGCCCTCTCGAACGAATCGTGTAATTACCTATTCGTGCTCACTCTTGGCACGAAATTACGAGTCAAGGAATATTCTATATATAGGTTCTGGCGTGCTGCCTCCTCGAGATTTTTGGTTCAGCGTGATGTTATATATGATGCCCTTATGCTCTCGTTATTTGTATTTTCTCAGCACATGCCTGCTTTTTATGCGAGAAAGAGGACAATACCATTGGATTTGGATCAGACTGTTTAAATATTCTAATATGAACAGTACTAATTGGATATTTGATTTTTTATAATTCACCATAAAAAAACGTACATCCCTCCATTACAGTTTGATAAAAAATCTAATTTGACTATAAAAAAAGATATATCACCCTAACAATTTTACCTCCGATATCTACCAATGGCTAGAGACATAATGATATTGTAGGCGAGAATGTTTTAACCCCTCAGTACTATTTACAAATTTCTGACCATCAAGAAATCTAGAGACTTTGTATCTCATTGTGATTAGATATACAGTTAATTTTATCTCATTGGAATTTATCTTATCTCATTGTGACTTATCAATTTTATCTCATTAGAGTTAATCCTATCTCATTGTGACTTATCAATTAAGTGATAAGTATTGAACTATTCTAAACCCATCAGGATATTGGTGTGTGGGACATAGAGTTTAAATAAAACTCTTACACTCTCCCACTTGGCTCATACGCATATAAAATAATATTTTTCGTTCATGGATTTATTATAGGAAATTAACCATACTGCGCAGATTCATTTTCAGAAAACTTTCATAACTTAGAATACATTATATGAGTTCCGTAATATCAATGTCAAACTAGCTACCAATGCGAGTTATGGTGGTCCTCTGTTATATGACCAACAAATTCTCTTCCATGTACCACAACACTAGTAACTTAATTCAACTCGATCTTTAATTAGGACAATTAAGGCTAATACTGTAATGTCTTGGGGTTTAATTAATATCTATTGTAGACATTATCTTGTCATCATTCATCTACATCATTTAGTATACATATAAAGTGAAAAGACAATAAAATAGAAACAGCCATAATGGATATCTTTCAATGTCTAGTAACAAAATACTCATCATATCAATGATCTTTTTAATATGTTCACATCATGGATATAAACATATGACCCATCTTTTCAACATGTCCTTTAAAATATAATCATTAATATACTATTGTTATGAACATATTTGTTTTTGTATTTTCTCCTTAACACTTAGGTATTTAAATTTTCATTAAATACTTATCATTTATAGAAAAATACTTTGAGGAGTTCTTGCAATACTTTCTTAACGGCTTGGCTATAAGTCGAAAATTCTAAATTCTAAAATAACTTTTATCAGTTAGATACTATACATTGTGGCATCAAAGCATACCACAAACTCAGTCTCTCTATTGCACATGAAGCAGTAAGAGATTTGCCTCGTACTTTTTCATAAAATAACTCTCCTAGACAGTAAAATACATAATCATAACAGTATTTTTCATCATTAGAGTAATCCTATAAAATAGGGTATGAATATCCAGTTACCTTAAGAATATCAGTTCTTCTTAAGGCAACAATATAGTTTTTAGTTTTTTGCAAATAACCTTACACTCTTTTCATAACTTTCAGGTCAAATATCATTGGGTTATTTTGGCAACAACCAAGAATGCCAACTGAAAAACTGATATTCAACTTTATACAAGTTTGTGCAATCATCAAATTTATTATAACAATCACATACAGAATTTTCTTAACCACCTAATCAATTCAAGGACACTGTAAAATACTGAGCATGTCACATTTTATTTTTAAAGCATCAATTGAACAATAATTTTTCATGTAAAATCTTCCAAAACTCTATGCAATTATACTAAGACAATCCTAACAATTATTGTCTTGATATTAAAATTCAATCTCAATTACGAATAATGTCTCGTTCATAAATTTTATTTGTAAAGTTATTTAGAGACATAACTTTAATGTTATACTACAAACCACGATTCATATTGGCCAAAAAGTCATATACATGCATGACCATAAATATACTCCCACTGATCTTAGGGTATCTATTAACAATAAATGTTTTTCTTAAATCTAAAAACATTATTGGTATTATCAAATTTCACATACCAATTTTTAAAAAAATCTGTTACCTTTTTTAAGTAATCATTTTTCTTATAGATTTCACACTTTCACTTTATAATTATTTTCACATCTATTTAATGTAACTCTATATCATAATGAGCTACTAATGCCATAGTGATCATTAATGAGTTCTTTCGGATTTATTAGAAATCTCTTTCTAAACAATGCTCACTTCTGAGTGAAATCCTTAATTATAAATTTAACTTTATATCCTTCAACATTGCATTTAAAGTTAGGATTTTGTCTCCAACACTCATCTATATTTGACTTTTATATATTTCAGACAATTTAGATGAAATTACAGACTTTACATTAATTCGTAGATTTCAATCACTCTTTTATGTATTGGTCTTTTATAAAATTACTTGTTTCTATAACTTGTGAAAACATATGTGGACCTTTATTTTTATTTCTATGTCAAATTCAAATTTTGAAAATACACGATGTAACCTAACTAAAAATCAAATCAAGAAGATCGCATGAGGTTACCTGTTCTAATGTCTCCATGACCAATTTTTCAGCGATATTTCTTTGATGAGATAGATGATCATTGACTTGTTGTTCCAAGTTATCATTAAGATAATCATAAAATAAACTATAAGTATTTTTCAAAGTACAAGAATGCACTTCACAACAATCGCATATCTAGTTTCTATCCTCCCACTAAATTTGCTAACCATAAGGAATTTGACATTTCAATTTCCTCAAAATCCAAACTAATAATAGAGACAATACAACCTAAATTATTTGGATCTTCCAAAGTAATCAATAATGTACCCATTAACTATTATACGATCCAACTTTCTTTCATTTGGATTGTAAAGTCTTACTTTAGATTGACTATTCATACATGTATATGCTTTAAATCAAATATCCTATCATTCCACAACTCAAAATAAGTCTTTGAAACTACTTGTTAGGAACACAATTTAAGATATATACCATTATCTTTAATAATTTTGCTGCACATCTTTTCAAAAGTTAATAAAATAGGTTAGGGTTATGACCTGACTCATAATACTTTTCCTGACACTCATTGCTTCAATCCAATTCGATGATTTTCACCTTTCTACCTAAGTGCATTTCCTCCCCATGAGAAGTACCTCAAGAATTACTAATGGCTTGAGACTTTTCATGTAGCAAATAGATATATTCATACCATGAAAATTATCTATGAAAGTAATGAAATACTTATATCTATCAAACATTATAGAGAAAAAGTTTACACGTAGACATATATATTATCTCAAGAAATTCTCTATTCCTTGTACCATCTTTTCTTGATATGTTTGATTAGTTTTCTTTTTATACAAATCAACACACATCCTGAGATTAGAAAATCTAAATGTGGAAAATATTTTATATACTAACCTCTAAAACTTTTTTTGGAGATATTCTCTAAACTTTTGTCACAAATTATGTTTCATATTATATGCCACAAATTGTAAAAAAAATTTCAAAATCATTTTTCACTTGATTCCAATACATGCCTGATGAGTGAAAAGGAATTTTTTTTAACAAAGTACTAATACGAAGGCATGACAAATAAGAATTTTATTGAAATGAAAAATGGAACAAACATAAATGAAATTTTTTTAACAAAGTACTAATACGAAGGCATGACAAATAAGAATTTTATTGAAATGAAAAATGGAACAAACATTTGTGCTTGGGTTGAACCACTAAAATAAGTATTAATATTTATAGAGTTTGATTTGAAACTTATACAGACAAAATAAATATGAACATTTGCACTTGAGTGAATCTAATAAGAATGTATAAGCATGTATAAGATCTAATTCAAAACTTTTATATATATAAAAAGGTTTACCCTTCCCTTCGAATCATATCTTATGCTTAAGGCACTTATACAAAATGTGTCATCGAGATCCCTCATTTAAGAGTGAACCCCAATACACAAAATATTGCCTCTAATTTTAAATTCTGTAGATGAACTAGTTGTATTATCAGAATTTCCTTTAGAAGTAAATTTTGACATATAAAATGTTTCCTCCAATCTTAAATTATGTCGATGAACTAACTATATCACCAGAATTCTCCTTTGGGAGTAACTCTAGCATACAAATTGTTCACTCTAACTTTACTTTAATGAATGAACTAATAATGTTATTAAAATCCTCATTTGGGAGTAGATCTTGATATACAAAGTGTTTTCACCAGTATTAAATTATGTGGATGAACTAGTTATATCATTAGAATTCTCCTTTGGGAATAAATTCTGACATATAAAGTGTTCACTCTAACCTTACTTTGATGGATAAACTAGTAGTGTCATCAATACCCTCCTTTAGGAGTAGATCTTACACACAAATTTGTTCACTCCATCATCCACCTTATTATAGAGTTTAATGATTTTTCACCAAAATTTAAGAAAATCTTGTACATTTGGGCAACAAATCTGTTCCTTAATTTTGGTGTAAATCATTTGCCCCATATTAGATAAACAATTATATATGACATAATAACAATAATTTACATAAGAGCCAAAAATAAATAATTCATACATGTATTTAACGGTAAGAACATGTACATAAAATAAAAAGTAAAATTTTAGATTTTTTTAATTAATAAATAATATTAAAATAATAATATTATATTATAATCTAATTGGTCCGGGTCTGAACTGGACCAATCCAGTAAATTGGGTTGAGACCTGGTTCAATTCATTGGTCAAACATAAGTTTTGACCTGGGTCCGACATACTGTCCAAACTCAATACCTTCCCCTAATTTTTTTCTTCTTTCTTATTTTGAGTTGGCCTGTTTTTTTCTCTTTCTCTTGGACTAGGCCAGGGCCCACGGCCCAAGACCTGGCCTAACCCTTCTTAAAGAAGAAAGAAAACCCTAGACTTTCTTCTTCCTTCAGCAGCTGCCGCACCAGTTTTCTACAAACCTTGAGCTATTGTGGCTGCGAGCGTCGCCGATGAGGAGGGGACGACAAGGTGTGTCCATCCTCCTTCCACTGTCGATCCCTAACTCAATTTTCCTACTTATTTTTAGTTTCTATTTTGCCATAACACCACCACGGCTAGTGGGTTTTAGAGCCCTCTATCGTTGTCACAGAGAAGTCTTTGCGTCAACAGCCCTTAGCCCTGACAAGATTCATAATCGGCAGGGGCATCACCCATTAGGGACTACATAGCCCCTCTGTGCCGCCATACATGTTGAGCCACCAGCCACCTCACACCATACGCTACCAACACACAACGTCTCCTCAACCACCAACATACATACACAACGGCTCCTCAACTGTTCTCTCTCTTCAACCCAATACATTTCAAACAAAAAATGGAGAAAAATAAAACTCAAGCAACTGAGCAGTACTAAAACAATTACATGTATATGCCCCAATAATTTTCATATGAAGAACAATGATTTTATCAACAATGGAAATATTCACGTAAAATTCCAAACAGCATATGTTCTTGTCTCAAACCGAAGAAAAAAAAAACCACCAAGAGAAGCACTTTTTTATAGAATCAAAGATGCATATTTTACATGTTTGTAATCTACTTTATCGAGATCATAAAAAAAAAAAATTAGTAACCTAAAGCTCTAATACCACATGTTAAATATTCTAATATGAATATTAATAATCGGATCTTCAATATTCTATGATCCATAATAATAAATAATAATAGTTAGAAAACGTACCTCTCTCCATTATAGTTTGATAAAGAATTTGACCTGACTATGAGAGAATGATCCCCCTAACAACTTTACCTCTAAGTGTCTCTTGATGGTTAGAGGCACAATGATGTTGTAGGTGAGAACTCTTAACCCCTCAGTACTATTTATAAACTTCTGGCCATCAAGAAATCTAAAGACTTTGTATCTCATTATGATTAGATATAAAGTTAATCTTATCCCACTGTGACTCATCAATTAAGTGATAAGTATTGAGCTATTCTAAACTCATCAAAATATGGGTGTGTGAGATATAGAATTTAAATAAAACTCTTACACAAACATCAAACAATAATGATAATCCACGTCATGAATGCCATCAAAGTACAAGAAAAGCTTAGGAGAAATTGAAGGATAACAGAGAAAAAGATGGAGAATTCGACTAGATGTGGCAGTTGTTTAACCATTATATTTGTGAAAACATTGATATGAACATAGATGCGTGTGAGAGGCATTGCAACTTGCACGCTATCATTGTGAAGACAAGTCATGCTAGGCTACCATCCAGCAATGACCACTAGGCGTGCCGCTTAGTACAAACTTGTCTTTTTATTTTCTTCTTCTTTTTATTTTTATATTTTTTAACATATTTAAATATTTTTAAAAAATTAATACACTAAAAGTCAATTCCTTAATCATTCAATAAAAGAAAGTTTAAATATACGAGCGGTCAAAGTGAGAGGACAAACTAACATTTTTCTTGTGAAGACACATCCTCTCGGATGCTTTCAAAAGATATAATTAAATAAAGCTCATTGAACTTCAACTTCAATATTAAAACCTATTGAATAAAAAGTCAATATTGTAATACAACCAAGTTTTCCTTGATAAGTTTTCTCTCATTCCCATAAAACACATCGCCACTTCCAAGACTCCGATTCGTTCGCTGGGGGAGGGGGGTTGGAGCTTCGGCTCCACCCACCTCCCTCCCTCGCCAGCCTCATTTTCTGTTTAGGTATGTTTTTTTTTCCAGTTTTTCTATTTAGCTTTTACCCATTAGCACCAAAACTAGTCGATCTACTGCTTTTCGGCCAGCAAAGTCCGACACGTGCCCTGTCATCAGCCTCCCCAAGCACTGATCTTCAAGACGACAGAAGAAATCTGTTCACATGAGCGGCGCGTAAACCTCAAGCATGGCCTATGCCGTGCATGAGTTTCACTCGCCGCCGCACCTGTGGAAGTTTCCTGCACGCGCGGGACCGTCAGGATCAGAGGCGTCAAATCTTCTTGTTCCGGCCATCCACTCCTCTCCAAGTGTGGTGCGTATAGTGCACGTGCTGCCAATGCCAGTGGTGGCCCATCACCAGCTATTCGTCTCAGTTTGTAGTTACTTTCCTATGTTCCCACTTTCCTATCCAAGGATCAAGTGAAAGTTGATACAGTTCCTTCCAGCAATCCAAACCAACACGTTGCAGCACACAATCCTTTATTGCGGCTTCTAGCTGCAGCTTTATAGTCTGTTCAGCAGACTATTTAAAAATCGTCACCAAGCGGTCTCCCATTGTGGAAATTGGGTAGAAGTCATTCATTTGGCTCTAGAAGCCGCATTTTCTTTTTCTTTTTTGTATTGTAATATGTTGGTTTTAAGAAGATGGTAGGGAACTGCTACCCCAAACTTGTATCTTGTAACCTTATCTATAAATGCCTTATTTGCTGAGAAAAAAAACCCATTGAATAAAATTAAGAGAAACACTATATACAATCGCCTATTGAGTAACTGATGAAACCGGCACGCTTTTTCATAAAAAGATTTATTTTTTTAACATTACATGGACGCCGAAGAACACGCCTTTTAACTCACTTGCTCTTTCTTTAGAAACCCTTTTAAACTAATACATACACACATATTAGCCCATGCATAGAGAAACTGCCTTTGTTGATGTTCACTACCGCCGGCCACTTCCCTTAGCCTCCTGTCACGCAAATCAGTAGCCTCCAACGGACACCACCATCCAATCATCACGTAAGCCCCAACTCCTCCACGCATGACCAATGCAACACCCCTGTTTAGCCACCGTGTGAAACTGCCCAGCTCCATGCTGCCTTTGTGACGTTCATTGTCGCCAGCCACTTCCCTCAGCCTCCTGTCACGCGAATCAGTAGCCTCCAACGGATGCCACCATCCAACCACCACGTAAGCCCCAACTCCTCCACGCACGACCAATGCAATACCCCTGTTTAGCCACCATGTGAAACTGCCTAGCTCCATGCACACCATCTAGCAACGCTGACCAGCATGCCGAGGTCTTCCACGCACGTCGAAAGCCACCAAGCCACATTTTAAACCTCAATTGCTCCGCTTTGCACCACCGTACCCCACACTTAACCGCCCAACGTAGAAGCTCTGTCGCACGCATCTCCGAAACACCCATGTTTTTGCATCTCAAAACAGAGTAGCATTCAACTCTTTTGGTGCCACTAGCCACAGCAAAGGAAGTCCAGCGACACCGATGCCCAACCACCCTATTGCCATTTCTTGTTGCCTCGGTGAGTATCTCGCACGGTATCTCTCTCACCGTGTTTCCTCTCTCTAATTTCTCTCTCTCTCTCATCACTCTCTGTTCTCTCTGACTGCTTCGCCGTCGTGATTACCGCTGCCCAATGCACCCAACTGCGTCGCGGCTCCACTCTCTTAGTGAGTATGGACGCCTCTGTTGCATTGTTTGGTCTAGAGTTTTTTTTTTAAAACCAAATGGGTACCCGAACCGAATATGCTTGTTTCCTCTTCTAAACAAGCTTTCCACTACCTGGGTATTTCTTAGATTCACCTAAAAAAAACTTTGCCTTTGTCACCTCTTTGCTCCCTTTAGATATATATAAAAGGAAAAGCCTTGATCGAAAGCTTGGTATGGGTCCTAAAAAGAGGGGTATATATCACTGTTATTGGTACTGTACCGTACTGGCCAATATGGCCGATATATGCCGTACCTATACAGTAACTGGAACAGAAAAATTTACATTTTGTACTGCTAACAATTTTGGGCCGGTACTAAACTTTGGATTCTGGAACCCGGCATTTTCATAATTTATGTAACTTTTCAAGGGCTATTTCGGTTTTTCATCACAAAGTTAGGGTTTTTTTTCCCCGCTCTCGGTCTCCTTCTTCAGTTCTTCACTTAGTTTTAACTTTTGAGTGTTTCACTTCACAGTTTTAGACTTCTTAGTGACCAAGTCGAGCGTCGCACGTTGCCGTTCGTCTCACCGGCGTCGCCGCATGTCGCCATTGTCTCGTCGTAGGTGGCCATCGTGCCCAGCTGCTGCTCTCTTCTCTCTTCTCCCATCTCCATCCGTCCATCGCCTCTCTCGTTTTGATTCTTTGAATCTTGATGTTTTAGTTTTTACTTTTATTTTCTCTTGTTTATTTTACAATTTACAATGTTTCGAAATTCGAATTTCTTTCAGGTTTTTTTTTTCATGATCTATTAGTTGTAAATTTGTGATTCTATGAAATTAATCTATTGTTTGTGATTATGTAAAAGTAATATATTGGTTGTGAATCGTGATTCCAGTAAAACTAATATGTTGTTTTGACTATGAATATGTTGGATTGTATTTATTTGGCTATGTTTTTGTCAGTTTACAATTGGTAAAATTGTGAAAAATTAAATTGATCTGAAAAATTAATAAATTATCAGTGGGCACCAATTGTTGTAGACGTATGATTAAAACTTTTGAAGCTTATTGTGAACCTTAGTTTATAAATTTTTTGAAATCTAGATTAGGGATTTTTGTACAACTTGTTGAATTTTGATTCCTTTTAAATTATTTATTGGTCACTTATTGTGAAGCTTAGTTTAAATAGTTACTATTTTCTACATTGTGAAGCTTTTGTTTACTTATAAGTATTAATTTTTTTTATACTTTTATAGTTAAAAATAAAAAATGTCTAATTGTCAATCAATTGGTGGTATGACTTCAACTCCAATATTTGCTCCTGTAAGATCAGAAGATCCAATATGGATTCATGCACGTGCAGTGCCAGGGGCAAGAAATAATACTGAATGCTTATATTGTAATAAAGTAATTAGAAGTGGCAAGATTACTCTGTTGAAACATCACTTAGCTGGGATTTCAGGCAATATAGAACCATATAAAAAGGTCCCTGAAGATGTAAAATGGCAAATGAATGAGTTACTTGATGAAATGAAAAAAAGTATAGATAAAAAAAGAAAAATAAGTTCAGAGATTAGAGATAATATAGATTAAACATCTAATGATATTGATGATAGTAATAGTATGGAGGGACAATCTCAACTTTCAAAAGGTAAGGGGAAGTCGAAAGAATCTGGAACTGGAAAGTCAGTGGGGGATTGAGCAGATTTTTTGCTCCAAGAACAACTCTTGGGGCCCAACCTTCAATTAAGAGTTCTATGTGATCAAATGAGATGATTGTAAAAGCAAACATGGATGTAGCACGCTGGTGGTATGATACTAATCTGTTTTTTAATACAGCTCAATCCAAGTTTTATCAACCAGCTATTGATGCCATAACTACTATCGGACCAGGATTCAAGGGCCCTTCTTTATATGAGTTGAGAGGAAATTTGTTAAAGATGGCTGTGGATGAGATTCAAGATTATTTGAACAAATTAAGAAAGTTTGGAAGGAGACTGATTGTTCACTAATGGCAGATGGTTGAACAAACTAGAAGCAGCAATCAATAATAAACTTTCTAGTTTATTGTCCGAATGGTATAATGTTCTTAAAGTCTGTTGATACATATGGTCTTAGAAAAGATGCTGAAACATTGTTTAATATCTTTGATGAGGTTGTTCAAGAAATTGGAGCTGAGAATCTTATGCAGTTCATAACGGACAATGATGCAAGTTATAAAGCTGCAGGAAAAAAGTTACAGCAGAAGTATGGCTCTTTCTACTGGTCTCCATGTGCAGCTCATTGCATTAACTTAATGTTGGAGAATTTTTCTGATTTAAGATATTTTTCTATTATTGATGATACTATAAAAAAGGTAAAAAAGATAACAAAGTTCATTTATAATCATGGTTGGGTTTTAGCATTGATGAGAAAAGACTTTACCAACGGTCGTGATTTGTGTCATCCTGCAATTACAAAGTTTGCGACAAATTTTTTAAGTATCTAATGTTGCTCTTGTTTAAGAAAGAACTTAGACAAATGTTTACTTGTGATAAATGGATTGCATCAAGTCATTCTAAGAGCAACATAGGGAATAAGATAACTGGGATCGTTGTAGAAGATAAAGAGTTTTGGGCCCAATATGAATTTATTGTTAAAATTAGTAAGCCTTTGGTTTGTGTTCTACGACTTGTTGACGGGGATGAGAAGCCTGCAATGGAATACTTGTATGATGCAATAGAAAGAGCCAAGGAGAACATAAAAGCAAGATGTAATAACAAAGTTAGTGTATTCAGTCCATTCACCAGGATCATTGATTCTAGATAGGATAAGCAGCTTCACATTCAATTACATGCAGCAGGTTGTTTGCTTAATCCTAGAATTTACTATAGCTCACACTTTAAAAGTAAAAATGATGTTGTAAGAGGCTTCAACAGCTGTATTATGAAGATGAAACTTGATCCTGATAATCAAGACAAGATTATTGCAAAACTTGACTTGTATAAGAATGCAGTATGTGAGTTTGGACATTCTTTAACAATCCGCTAGCGTAATAAGATTAATCCAGGTATTATCATTTATTAATATCATTTGTTAAATATTATAACTTTGTACTTTAAATTTTATCTTATTTTCTGTTTACTTGCATTTAATTAATAATTAATAATTACATTATTGTTATAGTTGCATGGTGGACTCAATTTGGTTGCAAGGCTTCAACGCTTTAAATGTTTGTTGTTTGAGTACTAAGTCAATGTTGTTGTGCAACTATATGTGAGAGAAACTAGAGCACATTTGATTTTATTCATTTGAAGAAGAGAAATAGATTAGTGCATAAATGTTTAAATGACTTAGTATTTATTTGTTATAACTTAAAGTTGCGAGAGAAGTAAATTTTTTTAATACTAATGTTTTTCATTGTTGAAAAACATATGACATTTTCACTTATGTTTGATTTTATTTTAACAGGAGCATAAAAAAGGGAAGAGATGCTTTAAATCCAATCAATCTTGAAAACATTGACTTGATGGAAAAATAGGTGAGTGAAAAATTTGAGCTTCTTGATGGAGAAGATTTAGATTGGGTAAATATTGATGAGCCATTAGTCTCACTAAATGAGGAAGAAGATGATAATGTTGGTCTTGATATTGATGACGGTAGTGACGATGAAACTATTTTGATTAACATGTCGAATCTTGATCATTATTGTCTTTTTGATGAGGATGAGTGATTTTTTATGACGGTGGTGACATTAATGATTTTATCATGATAATGTTAATGTTAATGTTTATGTTAGTTGTAAGTTTGTAATTTAAAACTTAAGACTTGTATTTAGAAGTATTGAGTTTTTGTTATTTTTTTAGAAGACAGTTAATACTTGTATACATATAATTTATCTAAGTATAAACTATTTCGAAACGAAACGGTATCAAAACGGTATCGATATCGAAACGGTATTGGTATCGAAATAGTATTAGTACTGAAATGTTATTTCGAAACGGTATTGATATCGAAATATTTCATTCTAATATCTTAACCGGTACAGATTTCAGTACGATATTCAAAATTTTGATATATACTTTCAAAAACGTTGGGACCGTCTAGGTTCAAAAGTAGCAATATATATGCACCCGCATCCCTTCAAAAGCAAGAAGAAAAACTAAGCAAATAGCTGAGGGAGAAGAGGAGAACAGAAGAGAAAAGGAAAAGACGAAGCTGAGGCTGAGAGAGGGCCTGTGAATTCGGTCAAACTCTTGTACAGAAATCCAGCGCGTTTATGAAACGTTAAAAATATATATATATATATATATATATATTTATAAAAAGGCACGCCGGTTGCATCGATTACGCAATGGTCGGTTGTATATAGCGTTTCTCGAACCCGCTCGAAAGAAATAGCAAGGAAATCACCTCATAGAAAGCAACTTCCTACTGCTTGCCTTTGCGAGTTGTTTGAAACCCCCATCCCCTCCAACCCCCCGTTTTCTACTTCAATGGTAATGGCGTCCTCTCCTCTTCGCCTCCGCTTCTTCCCTTTACTTCTTTCGTCCATTCTCCTGCTGAATCACCCTGTCAAATGTGATGGTAAGCACCTATTCTATGAATCTTTATTTATTTTTGTAAACTTTCATATATGGGAATCATTAGACTATGCGTTTATTATTTTTACAACATCTTCTCACTCCGAGGTCACTGAGTAGGACAAAAGTCCCTGAGGTTGACTCTGTTCTATGATATAGCCATTTGGGATTGAGGAACTTTTAACATTTTGTCATTAATTTTTTGTCTTTTTTGTTGGAAACCCAATTCTGAAGAGGTCTGATTATTGCTGATTGATCTGAGTTTAGATGCTGATTTTATGTTTCTTTTTCAGTCATATTTTGCAACGGGTGATGAAAACTTGTTTGCTTGGCTTGATAATTTGTGAAAGCTATGACTTACGCTCGCATGATTTAGATCTAAAGGAGCTGCAGTTTAAATATCGTTTTAGTTAAGTTAGTGATGTATTGACTGATGGATTGTGTTTGTGTCCTCCAAGATCAAGGGAATTTTGTTTACTGATGAAAAAAAAAGGGAAGATCAGGGGAAAATGAACATGGGGATCATTTTTCTGCTAATAAATTGTGTCCTTTAAGACCAAGGGAGCTTCATATATCACCCATTGCTTTCTTACCTTACCATGTCCATTGCTCACTATATTGTATTCTATATGAACATTAGAATTAGAATCTAAATCATAAATTAGATGCCAAGCCCCAAGAAAGGCAAAAGGGGAAACTCAAGTGACAATGGAGGGCCTCACAGGTGTTGGCCCCGTTTTTGGTATGGTGATATATTGAGATCAACTTTTTCCCTAACTGGGATCTCATCGTATGCTTAGTTCATGGCAATTATTTGTGCCCCCACCATTAGACTTCTCAGTGTGACGGTATCTTTATCATTTATTTCTCATTGTGGATTGTAATTTTTATGGTGGAGCTGTTGTATTGTCCCTACAGGGTGAGTTGGCGAAGCATGCAGATTCATAATCTATATATTTGGTTTCCATGCTCTCTGAGAACATGTTTGCTGTGCTAATCCAATGTGAAACTGCTTCTATAAAGGACAGAGTGGAACAGAGTGGCTAGTACTTGTTTTGCCTGGCCTGGAAATATAATTGGTTTAGAACCAGTTAGGCCCATATTGGAGGAGGACCTAAAATTTTATCCAAACTTAAGTCTGTCAAACTGCTGCTTGATCTTGGAAGCATCGCCTTATGAACAAGATATTAATTTAATTCAAGTTAAATTATTTCTTAGCTGAGCTTGCTCTTCTTGTTACTATATTTCTCAAGAGACCTGTGATCATTTTGGTAATGTTCCACTTCAGGTATATCAGCCATCCAGTGTACCTTGATGATGGGATTCATTACTCTACACTGTTTACTTTCATATAACTGAAAACCTTAAACCACCCACCCCCCCCAACAAAAAGGCAAAAGATCAGGGAAGACTCACTACTTAGAAAAATAGGATTTGAATCACTTGAGGGAGTACTTCTGTGTCTCTTACCTGCTGTTTTATTTCACCTAAATTCTTTATACTATAATGCAAATGTATAAATGAGATCGTATGGGAAAAAGATAAAGCCTTCATTTATCAGGCATCCATTTTTAGGACTTTCAAAGCCTTGGTCTTCTAAGCTTCACTTGCCATACTGGAACGCCACATCCTTTCCACTTACCCCCCAAAAATATGCCAAAACATTTATACTGAACATTACTGGCTAATGAAACAAAATTGGAAGTTGCTCAAAAAAATAAATATAGAAAAAGGAAGAGTTAACGTAAGAGTCGGAGAACTGCGCTGTGAAATGTTCAGTGCAACCAATATTGTTCATAGAGTTGTATATTTCAAGCTAGCTGCAACATAGACATTTTGGAAATGGATATAATGATGGTAATTTCTAACACAATTTAGTGTGAATGCCTTGTGTATTGCACACAGTACTTTAATCATGGATCTCTCTCTCCCTCTTAATGTCTGGACACTGAATTTCCTAAACTCACCATTTATCTGCAGACGAGGATGATACTCTTCTTCAAGGCATCAACAGCTATCGAGCATCCCTGAACTTGACAGCTCTACCACATAATGACAATGCAGAGTGCCTAGCTGATGAGATAGCTGAGAAATTCAAGAATCAACCCTGTACAAATACCACCGGCTCCAACACAGTACCAGGCACCGAACCTGGATTCTCTGACTATCCTAACCTTTTAGCCAAATGCCATTTGAATGTCTCCAACACGCAGGATGGGGCCATAATGCCTGCTTGCGTTCCCAACCTGGAGCCAAGCCTTGTCCTCTCCAACTTCACAAAGTCTCAGTATTCAGGAAATCTCAATGACACTAAGTACACAGGAGCAGGGATTGGGTCTGAAAAAAATTGGATTGTTGTTGTTCTGACCACAAACACATCCACTGGAAGCTTTGTTCCTTCAACTAATGATGCCAGTTTGGTTTCCAGGGTTGATTTGATCCACCGCTTGCTGTTTTTGCTGATGGTTTCTATTTGCTGCTGTAAATAAGACGATGGCCATAAATAACCTTTCATTTCTTTTTTTTTCTGCTCTGTTTTATCGTCCTGACTTTGTGTGAAAACGTCGACTAATGTTCACCCTGCTGTTACTGATATGGCACCTAAATGATTTACCGGACCGCAGGCTGATCCCGATGCCTAATTAGCTGCATCGGACTATGATTGCGACCGCTGATAAACCCAATTCCCAGCTTTTGTTTTTATCTATTCCCAGATTGAATTGGTGATAATTAATTCTCCCGAAAAGTGAGTTGAATGAGGGGGCAAATGTAAAGAGGAAGTGAACAGACAGGCTGTTAATGGCAGGACATGCTAAAGCGTGCTCAACTTGTTCGTAAGTGGTTCACTCATCACGTGCAAACTCGTGCCTCTAAGAACATGGAAGCACAAGGCTCTGACACATACCCTAGTTGCATGAAAGTATTCTTTGCCATCAACACCAAATCCTACTTGCCAACTGAAAAAGAGCGAGGTCCAATCATTTTTTCCATGTTAACAGATTTTCCTTTTTACAAGGAGATGTTAAATGATTTATATCATCTGTGAATAATAAAGAGGCAAATTTTGATATTTAAAAAATAATAAATTCAAGAATCGAATAATTCTACACCGCAATAAAATAAGACTCGAATCGAAGACGTATTTTTTATACCTTGAATTGACACCTTCGGGGAAAAACGGCTAGATATTGATAAGACCCTGCACAAGGCAGACCGTGGGAGCTTGGGGAGAGGAGAATATGCGAGGTGTTGGAAACTGGGTGTGTGTGGTCAGGCGTGGACTGGGAAGGAGAGTTCGCTATTCCTCGTCTAGATCTCCTCAGTATCCTACTGTTCTCGGTCCCAACCTTCCCGACGTTTGGATTCCCAGCACCAACACCCACCGTCCTCAATCCTCTGCAATTTTCCGTAAGTCTTTAAAAGTGGCACTTTTTGTTTCGTTATTTATTTTTACTTTTTGTTTTGTTTCTTAAAAGCACTGAAATGTTGGCATTCAAAACCAGCCAAGGGTCAGACTGCTGCGATAATCGATGGGAAGTTCATTGCACATGACATAAAGTCCAGAATAGCCGATGAAATACGCAGAACGAAGGCAGTCACTGGAAAATGTCCTGGATTGGCTGTTGTTTTGGTGGGTAAAAGGAGGGACTCGAGGACTTTCATTAATATAAAGCTAAAAGCTTGTGAAGAAGTTGGAATTGCAACTCTGATTGCGGAACTGCCCGAAACCTGCACAGAAAGTGAACTTCTTCATGTTATCTCAGGTTTCAACGAGGACCCGTCTGTACACGGTATCATCGTGCAACTTCCTTTGCCACAAGTAATTTCCACAACCGCTTCAGAGTTCTAAATTTTTCCTTTCTTCATTTACTATGCTTTTGATGCTTCAAAAACTGAAAAGAAAAGGTTGCGTTTTTGCGAACTTCGATTTTTCTTGAAATGTTATGGCCTAGCTTCAGTTGCTGTGACCTTACTCTATATATATGGTACCTGAACAGATGCGTAGGACCTGCATTTTAATGAATTCCCATTTTTGCTTCTTGAATCTACTATTCGAAAATACTTATCAAAAAAGAATCTACTATTCGAAGATATAGTTCTTGCCGTCAGTTGTGCTGGTGGCTGAGAATGTTCAAAACAACATGACAGACGTTATGGACATGCGTTCTAGACACCATATGTGTAACTCTGGGTACACTTTCTTTGTTACCGTGGACCTGAAAGAAATTAAGCAACAAGAATGGAAAACTGTTTTGGTCAACTTGACCAAAACATAGTATTACTTTGTAGGCTTTAAACTCGCAGATACAATAGTTACAGATGCTTATAAGCTTATCTTGCATGATACAAGTTCAAAATACAAAATTCAAATTGATAGCTTTCTCCAACAAGTAGGGTTGTTGAGTTTGAAGCATACTGGTAACATATCCTAATTTGAATGATGCAGCATTTGGACGAGGAAAAAGTTATGACTGTTGTGAGTCCAGAAAAAGACGTGGATGGCTTTCATCCCCTCAATATGGGTAATCTTGCAATGAGAGGAAGGGAGCCCCTATTCATCCCTTGTGCCTCTAAGGGTTGCCTTGAGCTATTGCTTAGATTAGGTGTGGAAATCATTGGAAAAAAATCCGTGGTAATTGGGAGAAGCAAGATTGTTGGATTGCCTACTTCCTTTCTGTTGCAGGTAATCTGTGCCTTTTTGCTGATACAGAATATATTATATCCATTGGCGTGATGTACTTTTGGTGGACAGAGGCACCATGCAACGGTCACCACTGTGCACGCATTCACCAATAATCCAGAACAGATAACTTCTAAGGCTGACATTGTAGTCTCAGATGTTGGGATCCCAAACATGGTCCGGGGCAATTGGCTAAAGCCGGGAGCAGTTGTAATCGATATGGGAACCAATCTAGTAAAGGTAAGCAGTCAGAATTTTGCGTTTCCCTTGTCCTTGAAATTTTGAAGATGAAAATTTACTTGCCCCAAAAGAAAAACCTGATGTATCAGTCGATGTCAGCTTATATGCAATAAATAGGGAAGGAACCAGTGCTGGTTAAGCTAGATGAGAAACTTATTTTCAAGTTGACAACTAAAACGTTTTTATTTGTCGCTGTTCTTAATTTTTGGATTGAGTGAAAAGTGACATGCATTATCTGATGCATTGGCATGAGATTGTAATTGTTGTAATTTTATTTGTTTGCACTTAAATGAGTCCTCATAGATGAGATTAACCCATTAATCCCCTCCCCCCCCCCAAAAAAAAAAAATGAGAGATGATTTGTAGATAAAGACATCTATCCTCTGTGTGGAGGGACTGGAACAATGATCTCGGAGGTTAGAATCTCATATGTAGCAAATGAACTTAAAAGATCTCCTTGCCTTTTCAATGTACATGTATCCCTTCACAGAAGAGCAGACTACTAATAGTATGGATTACACTATTTAGAAAATGTAGCTCTTTTCTAAGTATGACATTATACTCAGCTCTGGCCTTTAACCTGTCCACTAATACAAGTACATATCTTCAATTGTACAGGTACATATCTTCAATTGTACAAAAAAAGAACATACTGACCGGAAAACAATTGTAGTACTTATTTTCTTACCATATGAACTTTTGATGGAGGTCAGTTTAGTAATGAGGCTCTTGCACATCTTTGGCTGCATCTTTTGATTAACAATAGTGGCCCTGATTGTATGCTCAACTCGGGCACAGCCGCACATACCTGAACACATGTTACTCCATGTGATATAACTGGTCTAAATGAATGAATTATAGCCAATGGCAGATCATTTGTTAAGATCATGTCAGTCTAGCCAACCCTCGTTAGAATAGCATGACATGCTAATTCTCTCCTTTCAGGCTTATGGTTAGAAGAGTTAATGTATTGACTGATTGGTCACTTACCATATGCAAGATGATAGGTTAACTGCAATAGCCAGATGGATGGATGACACCGAGTAACCCTATCCTTTGAGGCGACATTAATGTGTTTTCATGAGATTAGTCCCAAATGAGATACAAGCTTCAAGGAGAAAAATAACTTGCCTTGCAAGTGGTACTTGTTGCTCCATTCACTGTTTTACTAGTTCCTCTCCAGGAAGTGTGGTTCCTTATGTTGCTACTCTTTTGATGTTGAATAATCAGATGCAGTAATGATAATCTGCAGGACCCGAGTAGTCGTCGTGGATACCGTGTCTGTGGAGATGTTTGCTATGAAGAGGCAATCAAGGTGGTTTCAGCTATTACACCCGTGCCTGGAGGTGTAGGACCTGTTACAATCTCAATGCTCCTCTCTAACACGCTGGACTCCGCTAAACGTGCATTTGGATTCACCTCATGAAGTAGTTTCGTGAGATGAGATGAGATGAAATGAGATGATTTTAGATTAGTTAAGTAAAATATTGTTAGAATATTATTATTATTTTGAGATTTAAAAAAATTGAATTGTTTATTATATTTTGTATGGAAATTTGAAAAAATTGTAATGATAAGATGAGATGGGTGAAAGTATTTCTATATCCAAACGGGCCAATATTATGTTAGTAGCTTTTCACCCAATGCACAGAAATACACAACCTGAGAAAATGCTAGTAGTATCATTTGACTGAAATATTAGATTTCTGGAGGGTTTTTTTTTTTTTTTTTTAAAATATGTATGCTAGATTTGATTCATAAAAGTTTTCTAAATAATCTTTTCCGTTAACCAAATTATTTCTGTTATCGAAATTAAAGTTAAATTAATAACCGAAGAATTGTGACGTGTAAGCCTTATTTCTGTAATAGAAAATTCAATGGAATATATATAGAGAAGTCCATACAGAGAAGATCTACATCTTGTCAACAACAAGGCGTAGAGAAAGTTACATCTTGTCAACCACAAAGCGTAACATGCTGCTAGCAGACAAAACTAAATGGATGTTTTATTTCGATTAAGACTGGCCACAGACATGGAAAAGGAAATCCCATTCTACAAAACTTTGCATTATGCTGCTACATGACTCCAGCAGCGTGTACGAGTAAGAAATCCACTGGACCCCTCTTTGTTTATGAAAGTTCGCATGCCTAGCGTTCTCAATCTCATCACCATCACTAATTCAAGTGCTCTTTAGTCTGGGGCGGGTGACAAACAGATACCTTCTCAGTGCAAGCATTAAGACCCATGTTGTCTTTGTGATCTTCTCCTTTATCATCAAAAGCAACGCCGAACTCAGCACGGTCTTCAGTATCTGGGCATTTAATCCTTTGAAGAATCCCAGTAGGCCTTCTCTTTTCCAAATGGCGTACACTGCACCTGAAACTGTCTTCTGGGTTTTCTGCTCAGCTTCTTGGTTCCCCCCATTCTCATCTGATTCCGCAGCCTGAATCATAACCTTACACCTTTTTGGAAAATTAACTCAAATATGTTAATGAATTTGTGATCCCCATACAAGGGTTAATGCATGCTATTTTCAACCGATCTGCCACTTATACGAGGAAATGTGCAGAAACGATTAGTTTTTAAATTGAACCCCAAAGATCGTAAGTATGGGGTTCACATAGCTCCCATAAATATAAACCATAAAATGCACAAGGAAGAATGATTGAAATCACCATCCACCTGATAGCTGGGTAAGTCAAGCAGGTAGCGACACATTTTGAAGCTGCACCCAACATGAAAGCAGAAAAGGCAGAAAGAGCTTTCGGGGATGACTCTGCACCAGTTTTCTGACTCAGCTTCTCCTTCAGTAGTCTCTGCTTTAGCTGATCAAATACGGTATACTGTACAAAATACACGTTCTGGTCTTAGTGAAATGGATTTTCTTGCAAGTTAAACCAGCAATTTTAAGTGCTCACACAGAAAGAGAAAGTGGAAAAACCCATGAAGTAAAAAGAACATAGATAGCAGTTCCCATCTTCGATTAAACATATAGCTGGGATATTGTTCCACTCTAAAAATTTGAGAAATAAAAATCATCCTTGTCTAAATAATAACCTCAAGTACCTGGATAGATCCTCAAGTTACCTGGATAGATGGGTTTGATGTTAAAAGAAGAGATATGCCAAGACCATCAAATGCCTTACTCCAAGTGCCTTCTGAAATGCTCTTCCAAAGTCCTTTGGATTTCCCAAACTCACTTGTCTGCATCCTCGAGGATGCTGCGTCCAAGGGCTGTAAGATAAAGCCAGAGGTTAGACTATTAAACATTTAGTATTGATACCACAAATGGGTCTATGTTGTCATTGATAGCATTTTCTTTTTCTCAAGTTTTTCTTAACAGTTTGGTTGAATCTATGGCATCACTCAAGGATTTTGAGGAATCTTACTGTCAGTGTTTTATTATCATGGTCATCATGCCTCTGTACTTTTCTTGTAATGACATTTTCCACCAAGTCCCTTTCTTATAAGACTTCCCTCTAGAGTACATCCAGCACTCAATTTCATGGAAAATCACAAATGAGATAGTTTACCACTCGTCATGTTTAAACAGCTACATTTCAATAGAACCCCAACATGCACATCATCATACATCTGCAAGAACGGAATACCTTTGGGAGCTCAATGAACAGAGTTCAAGCACCATGCATTTTGAAACAACCCCACAACAGACAACTTAATCAAGGAAACACAACTAAAGATGCTTCATTATCAAGAAAGAAGCATTAACACATGACTCGCCTGAATTGCTATGACTGTACATGCCCCAGCAGCAGCAGCAATAATCAAGTTTGCTCTTGTTCCAATGGTTTTATTTCCACTTTGCTCCAAGTACAACCTTTTGAAGAAGCTGTATCCATAGAAGTAGAAAAATTGTGAAATGAAGGACTGCAGGTTCTTTGTCCCAAGGCCCTGGTACAATGAAAGCACTTGACGGGTAGAAATTGCTTCCCGCAAAACATCGGAAATATTCCTGCACAAGCCAGAACAATGAATTGTATAGATAATTTCATACACGAGTCTTGCCTCAAAATCTCAATTACATAATGTATTTTGACTGAATTTTGGGCGGTCATATTCAATTAGCCACAGAATAAGGTCACAGATTAATTTCTTGAAAGGGTCAAACTGAGAAGACACTGATCCGTATTGGATGAAGCATTGCATGAAGAAACTTATCATACAATTACTTATATGATTCAGATATCCTTCTTTTCCATTTGTTTAAAAAGTGAAACAAGTTTAGATGACAGGTTCAATCAATTGAGACTAGCAATCTAATTCCTCATGGTTGATATAGAATATTTTTATCTCATTGATCATTATAACCTCGTTGGGAGATAGCCATCATCCTAATAAAAGACGGAAAGAAACATACCAAACATTACAGAAACCCAAGGCAGCTCCCTGAACAATAATTTACCATACATGAGGAACCGAAAAAAAAAAAGAAAAATCTACAAACAGGTGCAAGAAAACTTATTCCGAAAAAGAAAACATCAAAATTAGCAAAACGATATATAGAACAAATAAAAAAATATACGCGTGGGACGGAAAGTACAAGAAGAAAACGGAAATAGAATAATAACCTGTACTTCTGCTGATGGGGAGCTCGAAGTTCGGCTTGATACTTGGTCTTACAGGTATCGAGAGGGTACAAGACGGTGGTGCTAACAAGAGCTCCAATGGCACCAGAGGTGGCCTCTGACAAAGAATCCAGATCAAAGCCCATCTCAAGGAAAAAATAATTGGGGATCAGAGGAAATAACGGAAAAGGTTATGAGATTGAGGCATGACGCAGTGGCATACAAAAACTGATTGGTTTTCACAGTCGTGTCTCTTCGGGAATCAGAAACGTAAACGTATGGAACTTCTCTCCCTCTCTGAGTCACTACGATCTTTATTCGTCTTTAAAATGGCTTGGGCTTCAGGACGCTGCTACTGTTTACAAGCGGGCGGATAATAGACGATAATAGCATGGGTCAAGCTGCTTTTTGACCGAAATTTATACCGATATTTTTATTTTTCACTTTTCATCATTTCATAACTAATTTTTATTTATATAAAATTCAAAAAGCGAAAAAATGAATAATAAACTAAAAATTAAAATTCTTTTATTCGTAAGTTTTTGTTGTAAAATGTTATCTCTAATTCTTAAAACAATTTTATCTTTTTATCTTCATTTTAATTTTTTGAAAAATTATATAAAAGGAAAAAACCGAACTAGCCTTCAATAAAGAAAAACGTCATTACATAACCATTTTTTTACAATCAAATAAAGAGATTGTTATAAAATAAAATTGCAAGAGTATTCTCACGTTATAAATATCAATAATTTAGAATGTAATTATAAAAAGAGAAGTGGAGATCACGTAAAAAAATAATATTATATATAATTTTAATTTTTATCATTATCTTATTATTTTATAATATGATATTAAATAATTAGAAATAATTTATTATATTTTATTTATTAACATATTATCTAATGTCACGTCATAAAATATTGAGATGATGTTAAGAAAATTAATGATAAATAGATTTTTAAAAAAAAATAAAAAACACAAAAAAGAGGAAAAAAATCGAAACACCATCATTTATTACGACTATTTATTTATTTTTGAAATAAGATCCCCTGGCCTTTTCCCTCCTTCAAAATTCCTCTCTCTCTCTCTCTCTCTCTCTCTCTCTCTCCGTGTCTGCCTCACACACACCGAAAATGAACCTCACTGAACCGAACAAGAACTCCTCCAACCAAACCTGCGGAACTCCAACGTTCATATCAATGCAGGACATTCTTGGTTCGGTTCGCCGATCCCTCGTGTTCCGAACCCCAGGCGGGGACGAACGAGGGTTCGGTGGTGGCCTGGTTGAGAAGATCGGCTCCAGCCTCCGTAAATCTCGAATCGGGCTATTCTCGAAACCTCCGCTCAGGGCACTGCCTCCGTTTCTCAAAGACGAAGCGCCGCCGATCCGCTGGCGCAAGGGCGAGTTGATAGGGTGCGGTGCTTTCGGTCGGGTCTATATGGGGATGAACCTCGACTCCGGAGAGCTGCTTGCCGCGAAACAGGCCAATTACATGTTACGCTAAATGTGAATTATTCAATATTTTGTTTTGGGTTGGATTTTGAAATTATGGCGGCTCTATTTAATAGGTTTCGATTGCGGCGAGTAGTGATTCAAAGGAGAAACACAGGCAAGGATCTGATATGCATAAATTTTATATTTCGCAGTTAGCGGCGTCACTCCATTTATTCCCTGTATCTCTAAAATGTCATCTCCAAATGCTAAGATAATTATACACAACTTAATCGTATCTCCTAAGTTTTCGTTCAAGTATCCAAATTAGTTATTATTTGATTTGATGTTAATGGGATTTCTAGACAATCAGATTTTCACTTTGCAGTTGCCTAATTTTTTTGATCGCATAAAATAGGCTCACATTTGAGAATTAGAGGTGGAAGTGAAGCTTCTGAAGAATCTGTCACATACAAATATTGTTGTGAGTGTGCTGTTCGGTGCTTTTGGTGGAAGTGATTATGATTTATTGTTTTATTACTGTTTTCTGATTTTGTCATCTCTTAGAGATACTTGGGAACCGCTAGAGAGGAAGACTCATTGAATATTCTGTTGGAATTTGTTCCGGGTGGATCTATATCATCGCTCTTGGGGAAATTTGGATCCTTCCCCGAGTCTGTAGGTGACTGTCATCATGTCATTTAGAGGTTTCTGGTGTTTACATTGCTAAGATTGCTTCTTGAAATTGATTGCTATACAGGTTATTAGAATGTATACGAAACAGCTGTTGTTGGGTCTCGAATACCTTCACAAGAATGGAATTATGCACAGGGACATCAAGGTACCTCCTGCTTCCTTCCAAAAGGTTCATACTGTTTTTGAAGCTTATTGTTCTCTCTTTCTAATCTTTTACTTGGCATGCTTCACGGAGGGTGCTTGATAATAAAGGATGCATTAAACTTGCAGACGTTGGTGCTTCCAAGAAAGTTGTTGAGCTGGTATGCCATTGTTTTCAAACTCCATGTTATAACCTTTCAATCTTATTGATTTATCATTTTCGTAACTAAAGTGGTTGTATAACCATACAGGCTACCATAAACGGTGCCAAGTCGATGAAGGGTACTCCATATTGGATGGCTCCTGAAGTTCTTCTCCAGACCGGGCATAGCTTGTAAGAAGAAATGCACCGCTATTTTAAAAGATGATTGCCTGTATCTACTCTTGTCATGAAACATGTAGATTGATAATGTTTAGTTCATAATCATTGCACCTTTTCAGAAATAATGTTAAGTTTGCTATAATTTCAATGCCACTTACAAGCCTAACACAACGTGGTGGTCAACAACAAAATGTGCATGCTTTGTTACAACGACCAGGTGTCCAAATTAACCGATCTTTTTCTAAACTTCATTTCGGATGAAATATACATGATCTAAAGCAACATATGTTCTTCAGTGCCATTCTTCTGTAAATTGGAGAAAACAAAAGATATGGCTGTGCTCAATTATGATATTCGGGCCTCATTAATTTTGAAATGTGCTTTGTTAGCTCTGCTGATACATGGAGTGTTGGATGTACTGTAGTTGAGATGGCTACTGGAAAGCCTCCATGGAGCCAACAGTATCAGGAGGTACACACTTGATGCTAATTAAACTTACCACTTTGGTTTATGTAATTTGACTGTAATTTTGTCAAGTCAGTATGTGTTCTCCCAGACTACCTATAAATAAAAGACTTTCAGACTAAGATTTGGTATTTTTCTCAGGTTGCTGCTCTCTTCCATATCGGGACAACTAAATCCCACCCACCCATCCATGAGCATCTCTCCTCTGAGGCGAAGGATTTTCTATTAAAATGTTTACAGAAGCACGTCCTATTGTTTCTGCTTTTCCCCCGTTGTTATGTTTCCAATCAACCCCCCCCCNAGGCCTGTTGCATCAGATTTGCTGCAGGTAATCTCTAGGGATGTTCTGTCATGGACCCTTGTTCTGTAACTCGTTTCTATATTAAAGATGACTGCTTCAAGGGAGTCAGTCCTCCAGATAGGTGATCAAGAAGTAGAGAGAGAGATATAGAGAAAGAGGAAATGAAGAGAATTAACACTTGAATGCCAGGGTTGGCCTCAATCCCAACTCATGGCTACCTCTTTATCCTGCATCTGTGAGAATACAATCTATAGGAAGGATTAAGCACAACTGTGCTTAATCTCCTGAAATGAATTTGAAAACGACATCATATACTAACTAACATAACTGCCAATACAAGTAAAAGACGGCACCGTATTCAACCAACTCATTAAAAGAAGATGACACCGTATGCAAACTAACTTCACTGCTAATACAAGTAGAAGAACGACACCGTATTAACAACTAACATAACTGTCGATCCTTCTGCACTTCACCTTCAACACAGCAGCCTTCCATTGCACTCCCTTACTTTCAAGCACATAACATACCCTCCCCCTTTAGAGAACCTTGCCCACAAGGTGAGGGAATTTTTCACGCAACTTCCAATAAGCCTCCCATGTAGCTTCCTCAATAGCAACTCCCTTCCATTGCACTCCCTTACTTTCAGGCACATAACATGTTCTGTTCAAGTGTTCATAGATTAAGCAGTGATACAAGCATCATGGATTAATACATGCCTGAATATATTTGTACTCTCTGCTTGAATCTGAATATATTAGTGTTGTTAAATATATATACTTCACATATACCAATTTGTGGTTTACTCATAATACTGTTTATGCTAATCTGCAGCATCCATTTGTCACAGAGGAGTATTGGGAATCTCAGCCAGTTTGCAATTCAGTTATGGTCAGTATGTTAGGTTGAGTTCTTATTCTTTTGATAAAGTTGTCTCTTACTTCCATTCTTGTTATGTCAGGAATCTGGAAACCAGATGGTAACACCTGGGATGAATCATAATAATTCGTAAGCTTTTTAATTCGACGTTTTCGGAACACTTGATATCGTTGTAAATACTGATGATGGAACTATACCACTGTTACAGCATGAACACTATGATCGGAAGGTCAATGTGCACAGGCTTAAAGGATGTATGTGAATCGGGTAGCCT
>QEOT01008888.1:1587-36998 GCA_003123785.1 Pterocarya stenoptera | reverse complement strand
CAGACTCAATTATAGAATGCGTCGTGGGAGAAAGGACCAAGAAAATGGATAATAAAAGAGATGGCCGAAGGAGAAGCTGAGCCACGGCCATTACTCAGCCGGTATCTTGATGCCCGAGGAAGGCCTTCTTTCTTCTTCTTCTTTTTTTCTTTTCTTTTTGGGGTCTTTCTCCGATTTGCCGATTTTTGGTTGTTGCTTAATTTGATGGGCTATTTGTGAATGGTGTGTATTCTTCTGGGAGAGAGTGCGAGGAGAGCCACAAAATGAGAGAAACCTAAGGGCTTTACGGAGACACATCTTGAATTGGTCAATTCCCGAACATCAGAACACATCTTGATTATTTAACTCTAATTATCTATATATAACTAGCAACAACTTTTGCAAAACTAACGGAATTTCACGTTATACCTTACTGAATTCCATCAATTTCTAAAACAGTTTTTAAAAAAAATATTTTTGTATCATTTTCTTTATTAATCTACTTCTATTTTCCAAAGACACATACAAAAATGCTTAAAAAAATAAACAAAATAAATCTATTTAAAAGTTTTTATATCACACACCATCCAAATGACATAATTTATTATAAAAGATAAATTTTATATTTTGAATCTTACGAATCTAATTTTGACATATAGATGGTATGCAAGATCTTTAAATAGCATTTTTCAAAAATATTATAAAATATTTGTTTTCAAACTCGTTTGTAGAATCAGACATTAGACAATCTAGCGATTGAGTCTTGATGTTAGGGCTGAAAATCGAAGTTGTTGGTTTGGTTTTGGTCCAAAATCAAGACTGACCGACCGACTGGTTAGTTTTATCCCTAAAAATGGGTCAAAACTGACCGATGTAGAGAGGTGAAATCAGCCGAACCGGTTCCAACCGGTTACTGGCCGATTTGGACCATTTTTCTTGCGCCCTATTCTGGGCATTTGTGATTGCCCAATTCAACATTTTTTGAATTTTTTTTTTCTCAACTCATTATCCAAGAATTTTTTTTGAGTTGATTTCAATTTCAAATTTGCTAAATTTTTTAAACCCATTTTAAATAGTAAATGTCATTTTAATTTTAATATCATCTGTAATTTTCTACTATTACTAACTAGTAACTATTAATATTACTTACTACATTACTACATAATTAAAAAAATAAAAATAACTTCACTAAATGTTTAGTATTACATCATACATATTACAAAAAAAGACAAATTGTCTTAAGCATAGCAAAATGCAACTAAAAAGCATAACATAAATAAATCAAAACAAATTGTCTTAAACATAGCAACAATGCCACAAAAGTATAACATAGATAAATGACAACAAATTGAGAATGATATTCATATTTACTGCTTAAACCTTTAATCTTCAATAGTTGTCACATTTTATTGTTCGCCCAACTCTATATACAAACATTAATAAATATTAATAATAAGAATAAAACATCTAATGTTGTGAATTTGGATTATAAAAAATACTAAAATTAAATTACAATGAAATGTGCAGTTAAATACATACAATTCAAATTCTAAACCAATGTTCATGTATCAGTCGTCAACGAAATCCTCATGCCGCCATCTGTAAACACTTTTTTAAGTTTCCCATTTTCTAATTCATATAATTTCATATAATCTGTTGCAACTGTGACACAACATGACACTTTAAACCAAGATTCAAGAGACTAACACACTTTCCTAAATCTCTGTCCTTCAACAACTCTAAATGGCATCTCATCGATAATTATCATCTATGCAATCACCAACCTCACAACCTCTTCACTGTATTTGTAAGTTACAAGACTCCTTAATGTACTACCATCACTCTCTCCAACCCCCTCCTCAGATGTTGTCTCACTTGTCAATATTTTTTTGTATCTATCAAAAGGCCCCCGTTTGTGAGAATTTTTAGTACATGAAGATAAATGGTTTTGCATTACTGAAGTTTTGTTCCTCTTTGAGTAGCAAGCGTACGTCTTGCGATAATAATTACATTTTAGCTTTCGGATCATCTACATGAGAACTCTCCACCTTTGTAAAATAGTTCATTACAATCAATGGATCTTTCTTTTTCCGTTTCTTAGGTAATGGACAAGTAGTATTAGCAGGGGCACTAGGGGGATTTGATGTTTGGATCTCCCTCAAATTATCTCCCAAGTTAATGGTTTGCTCACTTGAATCAATATCAATTGGAGTCGACGAAGAATCTATCTAATTTATAAAACAAAACATAAATGTTACATGTACATTTACTTTTACATAGTGCATGACACAAATTATAATTACACAGCAGCTAATTTGCAACATGTCAAACATCACAAGTCTAAGACTAATCTAAGTTTAGTTCAATCATTTTTCCTCAATTTATATCAAACTATTCTTACAATACCATTGGAATATCATAAATTAACAATACTAACTTTTTTCATGTAAAATACCAAAATAAATATTAAATCGAACATATTAAGAACACTTATAGTGGGGATTCGGGAAATGGAATAGCTTTTGGATTACTGTTCACAATCACAAGAATTCACTCCAAGAATTTTATAATGTCTATAGTCTATACATACTGAAATATGATAAATTATAAATTAGAATTAACAAATTAACAAATAACAAAAATACAATAATAAAAGACAGAACACTCACAGTGGGAATTCGGAAACCAACGTTGCACGGCATCAAACGCGGGGGAGAGACAGAGATGGGAGAATTGGGAGTTTGAGAGAGGAGAGAGGGCTGAGAGGCATTGGCCATGACTTGGCCGTTCTGGGGCATGAGGAATCGTCGGCGATGGATTTCTAAGAGGCTAAAAGAGGAAAGAATCTGATAGGAGAGGGAGAATCATCAAACGTGAAAGAGTTTAGTTGATAGATGAGAGAGTCTGAAACGACAAAAGAAGAGGAAAGGGAGAAGAATGCAATTCTTAACTCTAACCCAAAGACGTCGTTTACCTTTATTTTATTTTTTTTCATATGGGCTAAAGTAAAATGACACCATTTCGTTTTATATCATAAATATATAAATATATATAATATATCAGCCGGTTCAGATTCAAATATAGACCGAATCGACCAAAGTCGATTTTAGTTATTTTCTTCTGTCGGTCGATCGGTTGTCTAACAGTTTTGGCCAGTTCTTGACTATGGCGACTGGTCTCCATAGACAATGGTCAGTTCGGCCAATTCCTGTTCATCCTTACTTGATGTGGTGTTAAGTTTTTGTTCTTAAAAAAAAAAAAAAACTACTTTGACAATCTCAATCGTTCTTTCTCGGGGGCTCAAGACCCACGAAGACTTTGATAGTCTTCCTCGAGAAAGACATATGAGTGGTTAGGCCGATAACTAACCCTAGTTATGAGTTTTGTTGACATGTGTTCATGTATTCTTTATCTCTGATTGAATATTGGGATGTTAGGAGAAATGGATGTGTATTATAAAATTAAAATATAAAAATAATTTTGTATTTTTCGACCTTTTGGTGCTTGTTGTAGTTTAATTTTGAAAGCGTGAAATTTGTTTTTTAACAATTTTAAAAAAATTTAAAGAAAGAAGATATGTACCATAAATTTATAAAAAGTACTTTAAGTTCTTAAAAAAAATAAAATTATACCTTTATAAAATGAAAAATGATTAACTATAACATGATATTTTCATTGTCAATTTGTCAGAGGAAAAATGATTCGTGGGGATTTAAAGTCATTCTATGCAGACCTTTTTTAAAAAAAAAAGAAGAAGAAGATTTACTCAAGAAAAACTCATTTTCTATAATTAATCTCACTTCTATCTAAGAATTTTCTTGTAAAATATAGTATTGTCATATCCTTTGAATTACACTTTGTGTCATAAATAATTTTGTACAAATTGTCCTACCGAATTGAAGAGCTTTAAGGTTGCTTTCCCGAGGTAGTAGATGGGACCGAGAAATAAAGTGAAACAGCCATTTTATTTTTACAATCCTCTCAAGTTTATTCATTTCATATATCTCATTTAATAATTATAATTTTTTTAAATTTATGTGTAAAATAAAATAAATAATTTAATTTTTTTAAATAATAAAATAAAAATAATATTAAAAATATATATTTTTTAATTATATTTTATTCAACTTTTATTTCAATTCATTTTATCTTATCTCATCTTATTTAATATGCAAAAGCAAATTAGGCAAGTCTTTTGCATCTACCTTGTTGTTTCTTGGCAGTTTTCACCAATTATTTTATTGAATACAAAATATTGTGAAACCCCACTGTAAAAGAAATGTGCCATGTTTTTCTGTAATTAGGGAATGTTTGGATAGTGATTAAGATGAGATAAAGTTGAATAAAATATTTTTTTATAAAATTTAAAAAAAATGAATTGTTTCTTATATTGGGGTGGTTGCAGGAACGAGAATGTTAGGTTCTCAATATGCTGCCGCCGTTAATGCTATGTCTCGGAGATTTTTTTCACGAGAGAATGAAGTTGACGAACTTAAACTTCAGATTTCTGAATTGCAAGAAAAGTTTGCAAATAAATGTAAAAAAATTGAAATTTTAAAACGTGAAAATAGGGAGTTGTGGGGATATGTGGAACAATATGCTCAAAAAATTCAACCACACATATAAGAGATGGAACAAAAGACGGAACAATTACAAAGTGATCAGCAGCGTTTAACAGCAGAGGTTCAACGTTTACAAAAAATAGAGGGTCAATCTGCTGTTTAGTCTGCTGGTTTATGATAAAACTTGTTTGTTCGTTATTTCCAACTTTATAAAATTAGTCTTTGAGTATTAAAGTCACAACAGATCTCCTTCCCCCCCCCCTTTTTTTTGTTTTTGTATATATATAACATGCAGAACACCAAATAAACATATGCTAAAAAAAAATTGATATTTTTTTATATATAAATATGCAATGAATTTAATGAAGCAATTAATGTAAAAACAAAAAAGAAATGATTCATTCAAAAGCGGGTTTTCTAAGACTCAATATCCCTAAAGAAATACCGCAAAACAAATAGGATAACAGGCAAGATAACTACTTTGCCAAAGTGGACACTTGCGATCATTGTGCAATCGCGTGTCGGTATCACTTCATCATGCCAGGAAATTCTAGACGCTGACATGGTATTTTATTTATTTATTTATTTATTTTTTAAAAAAATAAAGATAAAAACCACGAGTTTAAATTTAAACAACTTTCCCCGGCAACGGCGCCAAAAACTTGACTTGTTCGAAAATGAGAAGCACAAAAGGCTATCCCAAGTGCAGGAGCGTGTCGCGTAGTAATTAGGAATAAATTCCTAGATCGTCTCCACAAGGAAAGTGCTAAAAATAAACTAGTGTAAAATGGTGGAAATATTTACAATGAGAAGATAAAAATAAAAAGTGATGATATGTACAATGGATGAAAGAGTGCAATGAAAAGAAGATTTTACTGGTCGTGAACCAGATTCATTTTTGGTTGGCTTTGAGTGTTTTGGATGCAGTGATGAAAATTAAAGAAATTAAAGTGCAAGACAGTGAATTTAAATTGCTGAAAATTAAATTATTGAAATTTAAAAGAGCAAGAAAATTAAATGTCATAAAAATAAATTGCAGAAAATAAAAGTGCAGAAAAATTAAATGACATAAAATTAAATGACAATAAAATAAAAGTGCAGGAAAGTAAATGACATAAAATAAAAGTGCAAAAATTTAAAGTGCAGAAAATAAATGAAGGTAAAATAAAAGTGCAGGAATTAAAAGTGCTGAAAAATAAAGGATATTAATTTAAAGTGCATAAATTTAAATGACATAAATTAAAATAAATAAAATAAAATAAAAAGTGGAGACTACAGATGAAGGAGAACAGCTCGATAACACAGTTGGTCCATTAGGCTCTCAACTGCATCACCGAACTCCCTCACTTCATCTGCACTTTCTCCTAAACTGAAAAACTACATCCTATTCCTAAACTATTCTACTGGGTATCTAACATCCACCACCCTACTGGGTATCTAACATCCACCCCCTACTGGGTATCTAACATCCACCACCCTACTTCTTTCGTTTACAAACCTTATATAGGCATCAAAAGCGCGCTGTATGCTTGCATATGCCCATGATGTCCCATGTGCGTGATCTGTCATGTTTCACATATGCAGAGGAATCGACTGGAACTCTTCATTTTTTTTTCTTTCCTTTTCTTCCCACATGCATCGTCTGTCACCTTTTTCTTCTTTCTTCTTCGTTTTATTCTTTGTTTTCAATCCCACTCCTTCTCTCTCTTTCTTTTCTTTTCTGTTCTTTTTCTTCTATTCTTTCTGCTTTTCTTTCCTCCCGCATGCTTGTTGCGTCCGTCTCTGCCGTCTGAAGCTTTTCTTTTCTTTTTCTTTATTTTGTTTTCTTTCTTTTCTTTCCGCATGCTTTTCTCTTCTTCTGGTTTCTTTCTTTTCTTTTTTTCTTTCTGCTTCTTACTTCTCTTCTCTTTTCTTCCCCAGCATTTTCGTCGCCCAGCATGCAGCGTGCGTTCGTCTCTTTCTCGTTTCTTTTTCGTTCGTGAGTTACACTGTATGGATGCAGTGGAGACGCTGGGGTTGAAGTTCGAAGCTGAGCAGTTAGGGTGGAACGTGGTGGCTGCGCATGGAGTTTCAGACGGTGGCGACGTGGGCACTGCTGTGGATGAACGTTGGCAGCGAGGTGGAGGTGCTCTGTGTCAAGGATGTAGAACAGAGGCTTCTCGGTGATGGCTGATTCTCATGGCCGTGCATGCTGGGCAGTGGATCACTGTTGTGCTGTACATGCGGAGGAGGTCTGTGTGCTTGAGGAGCTTGGTGGTGCTGGGCAGCGCTGTACGTGCATGCCTAAAGCGTTGGCAGCAAGGTGGTTGGTGGAGCAGTGTGGATGGTGGTTGTGCTCTTGCTGAACGCCGTGGAGAAGTGATCTCCGGCGTCTTCTGTTGTTGCTGGTGAATGCAGGTGGAGGCTGCGCACGGCTAGAGCTGTTCAGCGCTGTGCATGGAATGGTGCTGTCGTGAGGTTGAAGATGACGCAAACAACGTGTCGTTTGTGTCCGTAGACAAAATGGCACGTCGTTTAGACAAAAGGGTGAAACGAATTCAGTGCAAAACGACATGTCGTTTTGGTCTGCCGACCAAACGACATGTCGTTTAGTCAGCGCAGAAAAACAAAAAAATAAAAAATAAAATAAAAATAAAAAAAAATAAAAAGTTAAATGAAATAAAACAGGCAGAATAAATAATAATAATAAAATAAAAATAAAATAAAACTTAAAAAAGGAAAATAAATAAATAAATAAAATAAAAGTAGACTAAAATATTAAAAGTGTGTTGTGCATGTGAAGAAATTATTGCCCAAATAAATCACAAGTTATAAAATTAAGCATAAACTATGGTTTTAATCAAGTTAAATCACAACTTAGATTTATGCCTCTTAATTAATTTTTCCATCTAAAACCAATAATAAAATAATAAAACAATTAAAAATATATTGGTTTTAAATGTGTAAAATATGCAATAATGCAGCTCAATCACATTTGAGGCTAGATGCATAATTTACATTCTGTTTGAAACTTCTTGGATCCATATTATATATTCTTATTGAAGATAAACAATAAATTTATATTTCAAACTTATTTCTACACGATTTTAAATACTTGACTTACGTTGTATATGCTTTTGTATTTTATTTTCTTAGCACCTATGTATCCAATTCCAATAGTTTAAGGGTATTTATAATTTTGGTAAACGGAGATATTTAAGGTAAAACAAAAATATTGAGATTATTTGAAGCCATATACATGAATAGTTATTTGAAATTATTTGAATTCGTATCAGGCTGAAACTAATCAATAAGCTACTATTTTAAATTTATTTATAAGTCATTTTATATGCTTATATTGCATTGTAATATGCTTTTTATATATATTGATGCTTATATACCTAATTTAAATTTGACATGAACCAATCTTCGTCCTATTTCTAAATTCTTGTTATGATAATTATTTCCCGATTTTTATAAATTGTTTTGGAAAAAATTATAAGCGATTTCTTCTAAAATTCTACTCAAGCTTAATGGAGGGACCAATAAAAAACTTATCATATTTATAGTAGTTATTTTAAAAGAATAGTATCATGTATTAAGTTTTATTATTTTAAATTATATTATCGATGCGACATGCCTGAAGTAGGGCTGAAAACAGACTTATTCGATGCAATTTCGGTCAAAAATTGACGCCGCATCAATGGTGTCTAGAGAGCTTCAGAACCGGCCAATTAGGGGAGGAGAAAACTGGCAACTGGCATCTTCGATGTCAGCGTGAGTCGGTACGGTTCCTCTATTTGTCGTCAGTATCGCTGTGATGGAGAAGGGGAGCAGCGAGCTCTGCCATCGGTGGGAAGAAGTTGCAGTTGCAAAGGGAAAAAAAAGTAGAGGGAAGAAGAAGAAGAATTTAGGTTTATTAAAATTAGGTGAAACAACGTCGTTTTCACCTAATTTTCTTTTTTATAAAACTCATAACTAAAACGATGTCGTTTCATTCACTTAAATGAAACGACGTCGTTTTATATACTTATTGTAGGGGTCAAATCAGAAGCTTTTAATTTAGTTTCAAGATAAAGTCAAAGATCAAGCTAAGAGATAAAGCTATGAATCAATAAAACAAGTTGATGTAAACTCTTAAGAGGAAAGACACATAGACTCTTAAAAGGAAAATGATTCAGACTTCTAACAGAGAAATGACTAAGATTCCTAAAAAGAAAGGGATTCAAAATTCTAACAGGAAAATATTTCACAAGGCAAGTCGGACCTCTATATATATGAGGGGATCCTCCACAAAACGAACAAGTTCTCTTTACACAAGAACTCTCCATAGACTCTCTACAAGCTCTCTACACAGAAGTTCCCTACGGCCCTGCACCCAATCTCAACCACACACAACGACTCCAAATAACCTAGATATTATATTGAATCACGTAAATCCTTGTGTCTCTTTATATTTACTTTTATTCGTTTATTTATTATTTATTATATGAATGAACACGATGAATATTATATCAAAATTCGAATCATTTCATAGGTTGGAAATGATTCTTTCTTTTTTTTTGACTTCTTGTGTAAATTAAAATATTAACACTAATAATATAAATATATATCATCAGCCAGTTCCACAGCTTAGGTTTTTTTGGTCGAATCGGTTGGGGACCTGGGGTCGGTTTTCTTAATTTTATATCGCCAACCGACCCATTTCCTACCAGTTTAGACCTGTCCGCATGGACGAAAGTCATTCTCGTCAATTTCTGTACAGCCTAACATTAGCGGGTATACATTTAATTGGAACACTTATTAAATCATTTGAAATATCACGTCAATAATTATAATAAAAAGTAACATCGTTGGAGGTGAAAGTTGCAACACGTGAATTGAGTCCGTGCGTGACAATGTCACAATGCAGTGGTACCAATAGCGGTGGGCACGTCCAAAGGTGCAGGATCGCGAAACGTGGCGACCAAAATCAACGTCACTTAAAAGTTAAAGCATGCCATTGTCATGTCAAATAGTTATAATAAAATATATTAAATAAATAGCATAATTAAAGTAGTTGGTGGAAGATGGTTAGGACGCGAGTCGTGAAGTGAGTGATTGCATCACTGTAACGGCAGAGTGAAAAGAAAATTTTTAATTTTAGATAAAAATTTAAAATATTATTTTAAAATATTATTATTATTTTAAAATTTAAAAAAATTAAATTGAAATTTAAAATTATTAAATTATTTTTTATATTTTATATAAAAATTTAAAAAAATAATAAAAATAAAATAAAATAAGAGAATAATTTTGTGTCTTAAAATATCCTGTCTGTAAGTGGCGCCAGTAGATGTGTGGTCGCCGCTGCAAGGCGCCGTATCACGAAACGTGGGAATCAAAGCCGACACCATCTAAAATGACAGAACCACCCCTACTGGAATTGTCGAATTGTTTTTCACGTGCTCTGAACGAGTCTCGACGAAACGTGGCGCTGGCGCCGCTTGCTTTAATGGGATACACTCATACACTTGGGCCCACTGACGACTTGTCCTTCCGTTCTATACCTAACATCGTCAATGTTTTAACTCCGTCAGTTCGCTAAGTTGCTTTTATAAGTTTGGTATCATATGAAAATTTTATGTTTTATTTTAAAATTTAAAATATTATTTTTAAATTTAAAATTTAAAAAAATTAAATTAAAATTTAAAAAAATTAAATTAAAATTTAAAAAAATTTAAATTTAAATTTAAAAAAATTAAATTATTTATTATATTTTATATAAGAATTTAAAATAATATAATAATAAGATGAGATGGAAATGAAAAATTTTATTTTATGTTTACTCTAAACCTATCAGTTAAAAATTTTTAATATAAGATATAGTAAATAATTAATTTTTTTAAAATTTTAAAATAATAATTGAAAATATATTTTTAATTAATTTAAAATTATTTTATCTTATTTTAAATGAACAGTAAATTCATCGAACCACAAAGTACCTATCAAAGTTTAAACAATGACAGCGCCAGTTGTACCCGACAAAACAGGTCAGTTGTTCTGTTAAAAATTAAAAAAACAGGTCAGTTGTAAGAAAGTCGTAACCGCCGACGGTGTTAAAATATTGAATTAAGTTGAAGTGAAATGATAAGATATTATTTTTTAATATTATTATTATTTTAAAATTTAAAAAAATTAAATTATTTATTATATTTTATATTAAAATTTAAAAAAATTATAATAATAAATTGAGATGAATTAAATTAAATTGAGTATCCAAACGAAATGATCAAACTGGGTAAGCATGTCGAGAATGACAGCGTCTCTCTGTACAGTATTGTACATTGACTCTCAATGTGGGCAAAGTTTCTATTTTATCTTCACGCAAAAAACATGTGCTTGAAACCAATAGTAAAACATTTAAAAGGGCGGTTGGGATATAAGAAATGACTATTTTATTTTTTTATTATTATTTTTATATATTTTTTTAAAAAAATAATATTTTATTTAAATTTTTTCAAAAAAAAATTAATTATAAGTGATTCTTTTTATTAATATGTATATCTATTTAATATGATTAATAAAAATATAAATTTTATTAAAAATAATATTAATTTAAATTTAAAATATAAAAAAAATAACATTACTACTTAAATTGGTATACAAACTTCCTTACAAAACTGTTAACTAAAATCATCTCGCTGTTTAAAAAGCACCAAAGTTCCCAAATTCAAAGATAGAAAAAAGCAAAACAAAACAAAAACAGAAAGGACAGCCAAGGGCTTCTCAGTTCTCAGGTTTAAAGCACACGCCCTGGCTCGTTCCCAGCAACCAGCCATTTGCCAAGCCCCCCACCCCCAAATATTCATACATTGCTCCCGAAGCAGAAGAGCGTTGAAAGCACCAGCATTTTATTCTGGTGAAAGCATATCTGAAGCTGCTTCTAGCCAGGAAAACATGTCGAATCCCAGAAAGGCACCGGAGAAGTCCAATTTTGCACAGAGATTCAACCTCTTGAGCCGGTACTTTAAGGAGAAAGGAAGTTTTGGAGGCCTTGGCCTCGGGATGAGCAGGCAACTTGAATCCAAAGGTGCTATATCTTTATTTATCTTCGAATCTTTTCTGGGTAGCCTTATCGGTGGCGTTTGCTTTCTGTCAATCGTTTGTTGTTGGCTTGTGTTAGTTGGCTGTCCAGAAAATCATGCTGCTTTTTTTTTTTCTTGTATTGAAACTGCGTATATTCAGATTGATGTTCTCTTGGTGCTTTGAATTAAGTTTGATTTACACGGAGTGTAGCTACGCTTTTAGATCAAAGTTTCTTTAAGTTTGTTAATTGCCCATTCACGTTGCAGAAACTCCTCCCGAAACATCTCTGCCGGCGGCAACCACTCTGGATTTATTGAAAAACATGGAGAATTCAACCGATCAGGCTTTGAAACAAAACGGCGCCGTGGCTCCCTCAAATGCGCAACCCAAGGTTTTCCTTCAACAGCTTGTTTGTTTCGGTCCCCAAAACTCGATCGACATCGCTGCCAATAGGACTGATCTCAGGTGTGTGGCCACTTGTGTTTCCTTTCTCCGCCAACTAATATATAAACAGATCTTAAGAAAAGTACCCGTCATTTATTTTTCTGAGGCGCGAAGCTAATTACCTCATATTTGATACTGTACGAAAGGGGCAGGCGCACCCTTCTCTTCAAGGATTATGAAGTGGTTCCATGAGACCGGCCAGACTTGATAGCTGGTCTTTAATGGAGAGTTGAGGGTTACGCTTAGATATACATAGCTCCTTCCCTTTAGATGACACTTGTATTACAAATAATCTCTCAAAAGTATTGTCTTTAATGATGGTATTTAAGTTGTGAAATATGTGGGTATTATTTTGATATATTATTGTGCAGCATACACACTTTAGTATTGTCGGAAAGATTATAGAAGAACAACAACGACAATAAAGTATCTATAGAACAATTACATTAGATCTAAGATATTTATAATGAGATAATATCATTTTTACTGTATACTTTGATATAATATTTCTAACTGATACCCATTAGGCCATTAATCTCAGACTTTCATACGTATAACTTTTTGAGTACAGTGTGAGATTACTGAAGACCCCCAAAACCTAATAGTACCAAGGGTACATCGGGAAAAGAAAAATTCATGCACGTACAGAGCTTAATTTTATGCATACAATTAACTTTATGGTCATTAAATCTTGCTTTATTAAATTTAGCAGTAGATCTGTTTTGTGGCAGTACGAAACCGGAAATGAAGGAGCCTGAAGCATTATTGGCAAAACAAAAGGAGCCTGTAGCATTATTGACAAAACAAAAGGAGCCAGTAGCAACAGGTCAGATGACAAAACAAAAGGAGCCTGAAGCGACAGCCCAGATGACAATATTTTATGCCGGCGAAGTACACGTACTGAACGATTTCCCGGCGGACAAGGCAAGGGAGATCATGGCCTTGGCTAGCAAGGGATGCTCTAGTATTTCAAGAGGCTCTACGTTTACTTCTGGCGTGAAAAATCTTGGATCATCAGGATGTTCTATGGCTCCCGAATCAAGTTCTGTAGCCATGCACAAAACGAATACCACCCAAGAACGCCGTCTGCAAGCTGCTGGTTCTGGTAATGTATTGCCCCTCCTTTTTTTCCCTGTGAATGGTTTACGAGGAGCTGTTAATGAAGGGTTACGACTAGAGACCTAAGAATTAACATTTTTATTGCATTTTTTTTCTACATCTTAGATCTTCCGATTGCAAGGAGGGCTTCGCTTCACCGGTTCCTTGACAAGAGGAAAGATAGGTAAGCACTTTTTCGGAGCTAACAATTAAAGCAAAGATTCTTTTTTTTTTTTTTTTTTTTAATGGTTTTAGTTTTTGTTTGATTGATTAATAAACTAAAATCCTCTGGTTTTTTTGGGTTGTTTTTCAGGGCTGCGGCAAAAGCACCGTATCAAGTGAAACCACCTTCCGAAGCCTCTCCAGATTCCGAGGAAAGGAATCCATGGTTTGGGCATGAAGATCAATCTTCAAAACATCTTGACCTTAACTTATAGTGACTGCCACCAGATCACCATTTTCTATGACATAAGTTACCTGATCCCCTCCGGCTCCGGTGGCGTAAAATCCTAACTGTACATATAATACTTGCGAGGCATTCTGCACTTTTTATGTTTTTTTTCGGGGTTTTCTTATTTAGAAAACTTTGTACATGTTATTAATCGATTAGATCCAATTTCTAAAAGCATGAAATCTTGGAAAAATTCCAATTCCATGTCATTTTCGTACATGTTTCGTGTGGTTAAAAATTCATTCACGTGTTCTATCAAAAAAATAAAAATAAAAACGTTCATTCACGTCACGTGAAGGCTCCACCCAGGTAAAAGCTGTTCGGGTAAAAAGTATGGGCTTGTTGGACTCCTAGAGCCATTTTGTGTAACATTCCGGATGGATCATATAATTACCATCTGTGACTAAGGTTTGGACTTCAATCTCGTCTTAACTCATTTTATCTAATTATTATAATTTTTTTAAATCTTAATATAAAATATAATAAATAATTTAAAATTTTCAAATATTAAAATAATATTATAATAATATTTTATTTAATTTTCATATCAATTTAATTCAATTCAACATCCAAACGCAGTCGTTTGAATTCAAAACCCACCTCAATTAATCTCAATTCATCTTATCTCAACATTACAACTTTTTTAAATTTTCACATAAAATATAATAAACAATTCAACTTTTTTAAATTTCAAAATAATAATAATATTAAAAAATAATATTCTAACAATATTTTATTCTATTATTCACAAAGCATCTCAACTCATCTCTAAATCCAAACGGAACAAATCATATATCATATTACAGATATAAGTTTCAAATTTTCAATTACACATAAATCTCATTGTTTTAAACTAATTACTCCTAAATAATTAACTAGAAACACCACAAAATCTTAATATAAACATCAATCTCTCAACATACCACGTCATCAAAGCATGACAAATTTATTTAATAACATTCTCCAATCACCATGACATCTTTTTTATATTTAATCCACTATACATAAATAATTTCACTCATGTTCTATAATCTTAATCTTCAACTGAAACACTCAAATTATTTGAAAAATATTGTGGAGATAAGGAGTGAGTTATCAACAACTCAGTAAGTATAGAACATATATTAGTATATAAACATGAACTTTTTCGCTGAGTTTAGAATGCATAACAAAATATTTTAGTTTCACAATGCAGATCCAAGACGTGTTATCATAATAGAAAACTCTATATACAAGCGTTTTCGTGCGCAGGGTAATAGAAAACTCTATATACAAGCGTTTTCGTGCACCCCTGCGCACGAAACGTGACCTGGCATCCCCTTAAATGTTGCGTTTTGTGGTGTGGGGCTGAAAAATTCAAATATCTTCCTCCGTTTTTCCCCCTTAGCATCCCTCCTTTCCCTCCCTCCCATTCTCTTATTCTCCAATCTCTAAACTGTAGCAGCCCTTCCCCTTCTCTCCCTTTCTCTCATCTTCTCAATCTTTGAACCATAAAGACGCATTCTCCATGAGCCTGTACGAAGCCCTTCTCTTGTCTTCTCCAGTCTCGAACCCTAGCCAGATCACGCCTTCTGCCATTTCCCCATAGCAGCCCCTTCTATCCTTTCCCCTTCTCTTCTCAATCTCTGAATTGTAAAGATGTCTTCTCCATGAGCATATACGAAAAACTTCTCTTGTCTTCTCCAATCTCAAACTCTAGCCAAATCCCCCTTATCCAAAACCCCCGTAGCCAGATCCCCTACAGCCAAAGCCCATAGCAAGCCCTCATAGACAGATCTACCTTCCATAGCCAAAAGACCCTGACATTCTCGGGGACTTCTCCAATCTCTCAACCCTAGCCAAAGCTCCAAATCATTCTTCCGTAGCCAGCCACGACGCCGTCTCCATTCCCTCGTATCAGGCCCCAAGTTCAGTCTCCACTCTTCACGGGTATCTATCTTTCTCTCTCTTTCTCTCTCTCTCTATGATTTTGGATTGGTAAAATTTAGGTGGATAAAGTTTGCATTGTGGATTTGTTGAGTGAAATATTGTTCCTTGCATTGTCTGTGTGTTTAGAAATGAAGCAACTAGATATCCACTCATGAGATTGAGTGGTATTGAGTGATAGTATTTGTAAATTTAAGTGGATTGAGTTTGCATTGTGGATTTGTTGTTATTCCGATTGTTTGTATCTGTGATTAAGTTTGCAACGTCAAGTGTAAAAGTTAGTTTTTGAATTTGTAGTTTTTAGATGCTAGAATCGTGAGTAATTGCTATATTTGATTTAGGGGGAGGGGGTACTGCATTTGCAATGATCAATACAATCAGAAATAAATTGAAAAGTCTTGTTAACTACTGTTTGCTTCTTAGCTTTCGGATACCTACAAAACAACATGCTTCTCCAGTCATTCGTTTATTAGCGAGTGTTTAGTTTAGATGGGTCTTTTTATATTTTGTGTGACATGGTGTCTCTTGGCTGGATTTGTTAGTAACAACCATTTATTTTGTTGTGTGCTTTACATAATTTATCACTGTGATTCCAATAAAGATGATGAAAAATCATGTAGGGCGGGGCCATTCATAATGAGCCCTTTTGAGAGATTGATAGCTATTGAGAAAACTTTTTTTGGCCCATATAGTGAAATTTTTAATAACATGGGTATCCAAAAAAAAATAGATGGAAGACAAAGACATATGAATAGATGATACTTTGAGAGAAGAAGAAAAGTTTTTGGTCCAAAGCCTTTTTTAATGTTTAGCATAGCTTCCACCCTTACAGAAATCTAGAAAACCATACTCCCTTACTTAAATATAAAAACATGGATCAACTCAAACTACATGTAAGGAGAACTAAGGTTAATACCTTAACAACTAGTAATTTTCAAGTTTGCTTCATTCATGCTATAGAATTGGTTGAAGTCATGGATAATGAGAACCTGGTTGTTACATCGACAAATGTTATATATTTCATGTCTCCGTACAAAAATTTGAAATTTTACATACTTGTCGTTTGTTTGTATCAGGGATTACCATACTGCAATTATTTCAAATGGGCAGATAGTAGTGAAGATAAAGAAAAAGAATTTGTGAAGATAGAAACTGAATTGTCTTGGAAGGAGGAATAACTTCAAAAAAGAGAGGAAGAGATTGCGAAGAGGGAGTTGAGAGTGGAAGTCGACCAACTCGGTATTCAAAAGCAACAAGCAGACATCCGACGTGAACGCACAATACTTCATATGTATTGGATGATTTCCATATTAATTTCATTATACTTCATACAATAACAATGAAATCCCCAATAAATGAGAAGTTTGTATGTCAGGTATTTGGAAACTTTGTTGTGTATAATCTCGAACTCCTTGTCACTCACTTTGTTGTATGGGACTTAGTCTTTGTGTTTAGTGCTTGGATACAATTGCCTCTTATGTTTTGGTAGCAAATAATTAGTTGGCATGACATTATTGATCTGAATTCATTTGTCAGATATGGATGGATAACTTCAAATAGTTATGGATTAATATGCCTAACAATGGTGTTCCTAAAGTGGGATTTTGATGCCTTTTATTATTTAGAGATTGAGATCTAAAAGTATAAAATAAAATGTGGCCAAGATGTGGCACCTGTCTGATTGTATGCCATAATATTTTGTGAGATGCAGAGGATGTCATTCCCTCAATTCATGATTGGCCAAGCCTACTATGCACCAGAATGTGGGTGTGGTATCAATTAACAAAAGGCTAGAATATGTATCGCATGCACCTATTGGAACCACTAGAACCACCAAGTCAAACAAATCCCGATCTACTTGTGTCAACAAACATAGATATAGGAAAGGGGCATATAACTATTATCTGCTTGTCAAATTAAATAGAAAATCTGAATAAAGTTCTTAATAATAATAATAATAATAAAAGTCTACCATGCACTGGCTTCTTCCTGGAAATCAAGCACTTGTAATATGTATGCATGTAGACATAAAAAGTGTACAAAAATGGCACAAGAAATTAAGGGTATAGGTAGGACAAAGATCATCACCAGTAACCATATTTACCAGTGCATATAGATTGTTGTCTATACATGAAAAAAAGTGTACAAAAGACCCATTACTCATCATCAAAAAGTGGTTCAACCAGTACTCTAACTCTTTTAATAGGTATCGCATAAAAACAAGGGTCTATGAATGAAGTCTTCATCAATATATCTTCACATCATATAATTTGCTACAGTAAATTGCAAGACCAAATTACATCACTCATCTGAGCAATCTATCCACCCCAAGTTGCATCTGTAATTATGATAAAAAATTGATTCAAAAACGTGATTTAAAGATCATGCCAACAAATCACCCGTATTAAAGAGCGTGACATCATTAACATTGTTAATTACACTTTCTTGACTCTCAATCATTGGTTGGCCAAGCTAGGTTCCACTAGAGTCAAAAACTTTCTGTAGTGTTTATTTGCGACTAACCAAAAAATAAAAGAATCCCATCAATAGAAACCCATACAGCAAGTCCAAATCATATAATTTAACCGTTACCCAATTACACAAGATAATTTAGAGGTAGTCAGAGGTTGTTATAGTTCAATCATCTTATGTTGTATTAGTTCAAGCAATTTAACTATAAATTTCTTGATGTGGTATCTCAGGGTTAGAAAATTTGATGCGCTTTACCTCCTCCCTTTCAAAGTTGCATAAATTGAAACTAGTTGGTCAGCTCATCAACCAATTCAGACTTGTAGTAGTTATTTACATTCCCAATCTACAGCCTAGTAACAATGTCAATAAATAAACCCAAGACTACCAAAAATCTATGCCTTACTAACTAGATCTGACAACACCGAGGAGTGGGGAGCTGTCGTGCCATGGTGACGACGGAGTTCAAGTCGGTGGCAGAGGAGAGCAGTCGAAAGCCAGAATTTGAGAGAAAGCGTGTGTGAAAGAGGACGGTAGCCAGGATTTGACGTGCATGGTGGAAGCGAGTAGCTAGCTAGCCCATAAGAGAGATGTTGGTGGCAGTAGAAAGTAGTCAAACTGCAGGTGGAAGAAGTAGAGGGATAGAGAGCGGTCGACTCGAGTCCGTCGAGTGCCAAAATGGGGGAGACGTTTCTATATGGAGAGTCAGTTTGTCATTCACTCTTCTCCTTTGTCGTGGTGTATTTCTCAATTTTTTCAATAAAACAAGCGCTGACCACGTCAGTAGTGTGCGCAATTCGTGTGCGAAGTTGTCTGCGCTAGGGGTGTCAAATCGTATTAAAGGGTCGTATTCGTATCGTATTAAGACATGTATATTATACTATATAGATTAACCCTAACTCGACCCGTTAAACTTATCATATCAAAATCTCAAACAACACGACCCATTAATATAACGGGTCGTGTCGTGTCAACTCGTTATGACTCGTTTATGTAAATAGGTTAAACGTATCCGAAATTAAGCCGTTTGACCTAGTTAAGTTTAGCATAATTTTATATAAATATTAAAATCACAATATCTATAAAAAATATAAAACTAACTACAAGTCTAAAATTACAATCCAAATAATAAAAATATCGAAATTAAAATTTCAACAATTTAATTTTTTGGTATAAGGGTATAATTGTAACTTTAATTTTCTTAACGGGTCAACCCATTTTGACTCGAACCTGTTAAGCCTAAACCCTAATCCGCTTTTATCGTGTCGTGTTCGTTTGGTTAACAGGTCGTGTCACATATTGTCATCCCTAGTCTGCGCGTAGCAAAATTGTATCGGAATATCCGAGCAGAGGTTATATTTAACCCTGTGGTAGAGTTGTGTTATCCTTGACGGCCAAACCGGACAGAGATATAAGTGAATCTTCTCCTTATCATTTCGGGACTTCGAGTGTGCACACATCAAAGACTATATAAAAAGTCATTTTGTTTCTAAAGTAGGTGCACTAAGAAACAGTGAAGCTGGTACCAACCATATAACAAAGGTCACAGTTTTACACCTGTGGTAAGGCCATAACATAACAAAAATAGAATCAGAATCATCGGATCATAACTAGAAACATAATCAGAATGTTATGTCAAATGTTTTTCAGATGCTAATCATATCAAAACAGAGTACTAAACAGATTCATACTATCTTTGTATAATCAAAACAGATTCAAAGCATCTTCACATAATCAAAACAGACTCAAAGCATCTTCACATAGCATGCACAAATTTTCAGATTTCATATTCACTCTTTCTGCACAATACAAAAATAAAATGTCAAAATCTTGCGCATGTCAACACTAGTCATGACAAAAATATCTTTCTATTTTCTTATTAAGATACAATGAGTGATGCAAAACAAAATGACCGAGGTTGTTTTCAAGTTTCCTTTCATACCAAACACACATATTATTCATAAATCAATCTCAGTCAATTTCTTTTTATGCAAAGTCTACCATATGAACACCGCGCTTACTTGAAATTTTTAACTTTTCTGAATTTTCTCACAACAATACCAAGAGAACACCAATCATTACCTATAAAATATTCACGTAACTTGCGTAAATTCTTAATTAAACACATACTTCGTAGCTAAAACCTGAGATATAAAATGTATATTTTCTTAATGTATAAAAATCCTCAAAACCCTAAAATATCAGCTCTCCCTAAAATACTTTGATTTTCACATATTTTCTGCAAATAATTATAGGATTAAACTCTAAAAATATTAACAAGCCCAACATCTAATTTCTCTCAATTTTCATCATCAAACATGCCACGAAAAAATAATAAACCCTAAAATGGTTTTTCCCGCAATATCCACTTTTTTTTAAAAAAAACCTAATGTTTGTAACCCAACTTCAATTTCCTGACATTTCGTCATTTTCCAAAAATAATCTAATCTTTCATAGGCCGATCTTTCACAAATTCATACAAGTCATAACGAACAAGTTTTACGCTCATGTATGTCCTAACACGTGACACCACTCTCAATATCTACCTAAAAAATGGTAATTATGGGCTTGTGAGAGAGGGATATCAGTGAGTTAGAGGGAGAACAAACACGAGAGAGTGAGAGAGAGAGGAAGGCCAAAGCTGGGTGAAGGTTGTTCAAGGCAGTGCAACTTTGGGCGCTTCAATGGTGGCTACTTACATGGGCTAGAGTTGGCTGAGTAACTCTCGACTTGGGTTTGTAACGGCTTGTGGTTGCCGCAACATGGTACGGAGGTGAAGCTATAGTGTGTGCCCTTGCATGGCTCGGGGTTGGCCGAGGTGGGATGTGGTCGTACACGGTGGCTCTCGGCTGAGATGGGGAGGCAGTTTGTCTCAAGACTGTTATGTTTTTGTTGTGAAAAACAGAGGACGTCAGCTGGTGTTCCCTACGTTCATGTGCGTATTTCCATGGGAGTGGCTTGAAGCTGGTTGACTCGATTGCTTTTGACGAAGGCTGATAGTGGTCCTATGACAGCATGGTTTTCAGTCTTTTTATGGCAGTGTTGTGCAGTGGGTGACGTGAAGGGCTAGACGTGGCTACTGCTGTGTGGAGGGGGCTCGAAAGGTTGTGGTTGCAGACTAGAATAACCGAGTGGTGGTAGTGGATAGTGGTACTTGGTTATAACGTTGGGTGTTCTTTTTTATTGTGTGGGGAAACATGGGCTTTCGTGCATCAGTTAGGGCTGTGTACGGTGGTTTCCATTTGGTGTTGGGTGGTTCTCAATGTATGGTTGTTCCCGTTGGTTTCGTGGTGATCTTTGATTCTCTCGACTGATTTGGTTGTTTTTAATGTAAAATAGTGACTTGGAAAGGTTGGTGGCTTGCTCGACGTGGGGTGGTGGTGAGGCTCATGATGGTGTTGCCGTGATTAAGGCTTGCAGAGGGTTAAATTGGTTGAGTTGTTGCGTGGGGTGGATTGCAGTGGTCTGTAGTTGTTGGCTCTTGGTTTGATTGTTGGGTGAGGGTGTTACCGTGAATTGAGTGGAGGTAAGGCACACTATGAGCGTGGAATATAAACTAAAATGGCGTGCAGAGATGGGGTACAGGGAGATAGAGGGAGAGTTGAAATGTGATGTGAATGGGAGAGGAAGTATCGAGTAAGAGAGAAAATAAGGGAGAAAAATCTGGGGGAAAGAAGTAACCGTCGAGGTGGGGGAGAAAAGAAAGGGAAAAATAAAACCCACTTATTAGAAACGACATTATTTTCCTTAGTTGCTACTGGCTTCTCTGTGGGTCTGGGCCAAGATTGGGCTTAACTGTTGCAACAAATGCATTTTGTGGCCCTCACAACTCGACACAACAAACAACTTGACCAAATATATCCGCCGGAAAAAAAAATGCATTCGCAATAGCTTGGATATTACAATTCGGGCTTGAGGTTCATTTACAACAATACTCTTCGTGAATTAGTGCTATCATTGATTCAATAGTCAGATTGGGTGCAAATCTTATAACATGCGGTCAAGTTTAAGTCAAACTCTTTGGGCTTGGTTTGGATAACAAAGTCCTCATAATTAATCTCATCTCATTACATCTTGTTTCAATATTCAAACACCAATAAATACAAACATTTTTCAATTCAAATATTCAATTTTTTCATTTGATTATTACCTAATAATTATTTAATCATTATAACTTTTTTAAAATTTTAAACAAAATATAGAAAACAATTCAACTTTTTTAAATTTCTAAACAAAAATTATATTAAAAGATTATATTCTAATAATGTTTTAACTTTATAATATTTTTAATCAAATTTTGTTCTCCTTTCGCAAAACCTCATGAAATATATTAACTCAAATAATTTCACTATTATTCACAAACTATTTTATTACTATTCATAGATTATCTCATCACATCTCACTGTCCAAACAAAGTCTTGGAATTACAAATTTTAAAGTAAACAAAAATCCCCGAACATCATGAAATTCAAATATAATTTTTTTTGTAAAAGAGTTTTGTTTCTCTACTTACGTACACACACCACTTGCTATAAGGTCATTACAATCGTTTAAAAAAAAAATCAATCCTTTTTATGTTAGAATAATTCTTCTTGCAATCCACATATGTGGATTGCTTTGCAGGCCTAAATGAAACGCTCCGTTTCATTTATAGATGAAACAAAGCGTTTCATCAAGAGAAAATTTAAACGTCAACTTTGACATTTAATTTGAAATGTGGCGATTCAACAACCACTCTCTAAACTTTGAATCCAGCCCATTCGGGCATCCTAATCTTTTCGACTCTGAACCTCACCCAAGTGACCAAAATTTGTTGCTTTTGAAACTCCAAGTTGTAAGAGGTCTTTCTCTCTGAGCGTCCACACTTGCAACTCCAAAAGTGCCTTCTAATTGCCTTTGAATCAATGTCACCCGTTGCCCTCTCGCCCTCGCCCTTGCCCTCGCCATAGCCGCCACCTACATAGCAGCCCATCGGCATTAAAGTCATCGTCTCCTTCCTTAAGAGAGGGCCCTCTTCGTCGAGTACCCTGTCGGCCCAGGTTGCAATTCCTCTGCCTTCAAATTCTTTTCTCTTCTACGTTCAAGCTTTGTTTCATTTGTTGGGTTCTGATGTCTGCAATTCTCTTAGCTTTTTCATTTGTTGTTTTAAATTTGGTGTGTACTCTACTTGTTTATAAAACTCTGTGAATGAGTTCCAATTCACTCAAATAATTGGTGAATATGAGGGTTGGGCAATTTTTCAAGTTGATGGATTGCTATGTTGTTGGCCGTGTTTACATATTTGTTTATTTATTCTCTTTTGCTAGGAGTTGAAAGAAACGTTCTGTAAGGCTTCATAGAGTATTTGATCCTGAGGATGGTGAATGTGGTTGTGGTAATTATGAAGGAACAATTCAATTTGCAATTTGCATCTGCCACGTGTTATTCATGGCATCATGCCAAAGGTGAATTATTACCACCTTGGTTCATATGGAATTGTCCAGATGGTTTGGAAAAGGCATCTAGTCAATATTAAAGTAAAATTTGTTGTTTTATTGGTAGTCATTAATTCTTAACATTACTGTTTATTTTTGCCTTTAGTTTGGATTGGGTGACAATTACACGCAGGCAAGTTTTGACATGCCATGCATAGTTTGATCAAAGCAGAATTAAAATGTTATTCGATGCATGTATAATAGCTGATTGGATGATGTGCATTTTCTTAACATGAACTCAAACATATTTACTCAATGACAATAAATGTTGATGTATCTCGAAATGTAGACAACGTTCCAAGCTTCCATTGCAATTGCCTACTTTTTTTAGACTTTTTTTTGTTTTTAAATGTTTATTATTTAGTTATCTACCATCTACCTTGGAGTATGAACCTCTAGCAGTGGCTTTTAATTTTGAAAGAAGAGAATACTTGAATGTCAGAAGTATAGCCTTTTAAAGAATTGATCAGTCTCTATTTTGTAATTGTGGTTTTCTCAGAGTAATAGCTTTATAAGAATCCTTGAGTAAGGTTTAACTGCCATCAATATCTAGGGAAAATATGATGGGCATACTTTCTCATGTTAGAATCCTGCTGGCTCAGCCATTATTGCACAGTGCTAAATCTCTTTTTATTTTGGCCATGTATTTCTCTCTTGGCATTTTGGCATTATTGGACAAGGATAGATGTTCTTCCTACCTTCAAGACATCAGTTTTAAATTTGATTTTTTATTAAAATTATATGTTGTCTATGTTCTTGGTGTAATAACAATATCTGAAGCCTGTAGATTTGTTCTAATGACTTTTTGTTGTCTTGCCATCAGGTACTTCCCAGAAGGCATTGACATCTACTTTGAGAATGTTGAATGGAAAGAGAATTTTGCCTCCAAAAGAGAGAGAATAACTCCAAAAGTGGGAGGAAGAACTCTGTGTGTATTGGAGATTTTCAATTCTAATATCAAGTTGTTGGATAGGTTGTAAGAGGTTTAGATCCTTTATTAATATTTTAATATTTATGAACAACGCAGTTTGATTATTTTGTAATATTATAATATCTAACATTGTCAACAATACAAATAGATAAATAACACAATGATATTAGAAGTCAAAATGCAGTCTTCAACGTCTTCTCATCTCTTAACATCATCGAAATACCCTCCACCAGTTCACAACTTGTTTTCATCAATCCTCAAGAGGGCCAGGATGTGAAAGTCCACCTACAAGTAGTATGAAACATTATGTAAAACTCATGCAAAACTTCTCATTAATTGTTCAACATAGAAATAAAAGAAAAAATTAACAACATATACCTGAGAAACAACACTTTGTTGTGTGCTAGACGATATTATCGAATCTGTTGGATTTAATACATTTTCCGGACATGCAGTTGCCTACATTTGAATACATAAACAAATTAAATAACGTAATTAAAAATGTTTGCATATATTAAACTCACATTATTTAAATCATCCCACATTTTTCCTATGTCGCTTCCCATAAACCTTTTTTATTTTGGTTTGTAACTTTTCTATTGTAAATTTGTAGGTTGTTTCTGTTTTGATAGGGGCCTCCCCTTTCCTCTAACAACTCGAGGACTTAGCACTTCTTTCGAACTTTCAGTTTCAGCATCAATGGAAGTATGAGTACTTGCAACTGTGGCATAGCGTTTTGATTTAGTGTAAACTCTATTCATTGCCTGTAACTTTTGTGTCATGTCTATGGAATTATTTTCGCTTTCAGCTGCATTTGTAGCTACTTGGTAGCATAGTTTAATCAAACTAGAGTACCTATTAGCCGCTAGTTTACCACTAAAGTCATCGTAACAGCTTCGAATCAGAGCACATCTATGTTTAATGTCATTCCTCTACCTATTCATAATGTACTTTTTCGGCAACTCTCGGATATCCTTTACAGCGAAAATTGAAAGAGTGTGCCTACATACAATTCCTCTCATCTCAAATAGTCCACACATGCACTTCACCTCGCACTCATCTTCATTGAAGTATGCCTATACAGTTGATCGTTTGACACAGTCTTCAACTTGTCTTTGGTCATTTACTTGATATATTGTAATTGCCCCCTCCGTTTTTATGAAAACATAATAAGAATAGATAATCTCCATTATTTCTGTCTACACTTCCTTAAAATTAGAATTCTTGCACATTTTTTGTAAATTTAGAATTCTTGCACACTTTTTGAAATTTCTTCTCCATGGATAAATGGGATATACATGGGACTGTGCAATGGAATTAGTGAAAGTCCGTTGCCATTTCATTCTTTACTTTCTTCCTCAGTGCATTGTTAAATTGATCGATGAATTCTTTTAATGTAGTCCCTGAATGTACAAATCCATCAAAAAAGGCATTCATGCTCTCACTCCTCTAAGTTGTGTTCATCCCAGCCCAGAATGTATCTTTTAGGTATACAGGAACTTAAAAAATTCGCTCACTATAGAGATTTTGAAGCCATGCATGCTCATACAAATTGCAACTGTCAAGAAACACCTTCCAAGACTTCTCAAACTCTTCAGAAGTCTGAGAATCATAAATGCAATGCACTATTCAAACCACACTTAAATTCAACATGTGACCCCAACTTCTCTGGCAGTTTTCGCATTATGCACCACAATTAGTATATGTGCCGGGTGTGTGGAAAAACTATTGTAATCGTATGTTTCATGGCCCTGTCTTAATCAGTGATGATAGTTTTTGGCGCTCTCCCATCCATATATTTACCAAGTCTCAAATAACCAAACAAATGTTTTAGTATTTCCACTTGATATCAAACTTGCTCCCAAAAGTATTAATTGTCCATAGTGGTTAGCGCCAACAAACGGGACGAATCACATGCCATATCTATTTGTAAGGTATGTTGTATCAAATGTCACAATATCCCCAAAATACTCATATGCTACTTTGCTAAATGCATCGACCCAAAAGACTTTTTGTAGTCGTCCACTATCATTCAAATCCATTAATGAGTAGAACCCGTCATTCTTATACTGCGTTCGCTCAAAATAACCACGAAGTGCATATGCACCTCCTTTGCTAAGTCTAAGGTGTCGAACCTTGTCAATATAATTTCTTGCATCTTTCTTAATGAATGAAAGTTTCTCAAACCCACCAGCTTCAACAGCCAAGGCGTTAAAACTTTTGGACATGCCTATGCTTGCCTTATCGTTGATATCTAACTGCCTTTTTATGGAGTCATCAATAGCTCGATTACATCTAAAAAATCTTGCATTTTGTAGACTTAGTCCATGGTTGTGTGCATCTTGTACAATAATTATGCGTAAGATATCACCAACCAAGTGTGCATTAGTCTTCGCCTTACAATCGGTCTTCGTTGTCGGGCGTGGTTTATAAATGTTGGTAATACGGTTCATTGCCTTACTACCACGCGCATAACTAAGTGTTACATATTTAATATTCCCATCAGCTTCACTTCTACTTCTTTGGATCATTATGCCAAATCCAGTCTGTCTCCCATATTGCTTATAGTAGTCAATGAATTATTGCTCAGTTTTAAAAAACATCCCAACCGTTGGCTCTAAAATCCCACCATCATCATTTTGCTGTGTTGGCTCTGAAACTCTATCACTATCATCATTCTCAAGAGTTGGCTCCAAAATCCCATCATCATCATCATCATTCTCCGACGTTGGCTCTAAAACCCCATCATCATCTTCATATTTTGGGTATCCATATAATTACTACTTTCAGAAAAATAATAGTGATCTCCTACTAGATGTGTTTTCCCCCCCTTTCTCCATCAAGAACACTCTTGATATATTTACGCAGAACATGAAATAAAAAAAAAATTAAATAAGTTAGTACTAGTTATATAAACAAACAAACATAGAATTTTCAAAACAGTTTCAACAACAATTTTCAAATTATTGTACAAAAACAAGAACAAAAAAAAAAAAAAAATCAGAACATTTTATAAAAAAATAGCATTACTTTATTAGTTTACAAGAACCCATATCTAATAGATTTGAATTTTTGTCTTAGTTTGCTTCCTTCAACTTGAAAGTTTGAGTGAAGTTCTCATTGTTATGTGGTCTGCAGTTATATGTAGTGACTTGCATGATCTTTACTACATAGAACTTATACTACGGCCACATATATCATCGACTAAAATGCAATAGAAGACAGCACAAGATTGGAATTTTATTAACTTTTTTCTCACAATAGCTTGGACAAGCTTTTCGACGAGTTTATGTTTGCTGATGTGTTGATAAAAACCTGAAAACTCCTGCTTTGGGAGCTAGTGAAATTTTAATTAAAATGAAATGTAAGGGGATATTAGAATTAATATTCTCGTAAAAGTGTTTCATTTGGAGATCTCTCGAAAAGCACTACGCATTGTTCATATATTTGTAGTCGTCTATGGTAAAGGAGGCGAGGAGCATATGCACAATAGGGAGATGAAGAAAACGTTATTTTGTGATTTGGGCCATTTTTTATTTAGAAATAAGGGCATTTTGGATAAATCTATGATAAAGTGAGGGTATTTTTGTCTATTCTTATATTTGGACAGCAAGGAAGTGAAAAAAAGTAGACTGTATGTAGCGCTACCCTTTATGTTAACTTTCACATCGTTGATGTGTTGGCTCTTTTGAGGGCGAGGATATAAAATTATAATGTTAAATGGGAAGTCATGGAGCATGGATATATCAATATGTTCTAGTTTTAGCTTCAGGTCATTGATGACGGATTGTGTTCTTTGTTAGCAACTGATATTTTTTACAGTTCTTCTAAAAATATGATACTTTTAGCACACAATCAATACGGAATCGACATATCCATTATATTCTATCTAATTGAATAAAAACTATTGCAATGTACCTTATAATAATATTAGATATTATAAATACACGTTGAAGCAGCCAATTTAATTATTATTATTATTTGCAAGGTATAATGAAAAAACTGACTCGTTTGGATACATAAACTATCTCATTTCATTATTACGATTTTTTTAAATTTTTATACAAAATATAATAAACAATTCAACTTTTTTAAATCTTAAAATAATAATAATATTTTATTTAACTCATATAAAACTATCTCATCTCATTTCACTATCCAAATGAGCTCAATGGTATGGTTTGGATAGTAAGTTGAAATGAGATGAGTTAAGATAGAAATTAAAAGTTGAATAAAATATTATTGGAATATTATTTTTTAATACTATTATTATTTTAGGATTTGAAATAGTTGAATTACTTATTACATTTTATATGAAAATTTAAAAAAATTATAATGATTAGGTGAGATGAGATTAAACACTTCTTATATCCATGACCCAGATTATCATTTTATAAGTAAAATATAATAAATTATTTTTAATTATTTATACTGCATTATGAAAGGATGAAATGATAATATTAAAAAAATAATGAGGAACATTACTCTGTTTTATAATTTTAGATTGCATATAGTAATTAATAAGGGAGGGTCTATAATCCTATAGAACTCTAAAGCGTAGCTCAACTGATCAAGTTTTGGATTTGTTTCCCAATAGTCATTAATTTGAGTCTCCGTAGGATCACTAGAGGTTTACATGGTCATTAATTTTAAGACATGTGTAATTAATCGAGGTGTACATAAGTTGATTCGGACACCTTCAATAATAATAATAATAATAATAATAATAATAATAATAATAATAATAATAATAATAATAATAATAATAATAATAATAATAATAATAATCATATGCAGACTCTATTAAGAATTGTTTGGATAAGAGTCAAGAGATTATATCACTTATAGAATCCTAGAAAATGAAGGGAAAAAGAAAGATATATATAATTCCTGTAATGAAATGCTGATGTACTATCTTTTTACTTGCTTTCTTTACTTTATCTTTTAATTTATAAAAATAGTAGTCAATTTGCTTAAAAAAAAAAAAAAATGCTGATGTACTCTTACCGCGATCCACAACAAAAAGATTTCTCTATAAATAGCTGCCCACACTATTTTTCTATTTTCCTCTTTTAGAGGCCTCACTCTTTCTTATTTTTTTTTTCTTTTTTTTTTTTTTGGTTTCTTTCCGTCACATTTCTCTCTCTTTATCGAGGCCCTTACCCGGCCCCCCTCGTCCCCGAACCCTACCCTCAGTTTCTAGGAGCATCGATTTTCTCGTAAATCGACGTGAAAATGCAGCAACAGAGGCTGAAGCAGCAGCAACAGGCTTTGATGCAGCAAGCTCTTCTTCAACAACAGTCTCTCTACCACCCTGGCCTCTTAGCTCCTCCTCAGGTTCGAGCTCTATCCTCACACTTCCTTTGATTCTCGGTTTTGATATTATCGGTTCCAATTTGTACTCGTTTTCGCTTCGATTTGCTTCTTTTTTGTTTTTGATCGACCAGTTTTGCATGTGATTAGGCGGAATTGGATTGTAGGAGCTAGGGTTAGCTCGGATTCTTCGAACCTGTATTTGAAAGCTAAGGTTTCCAATGTATTGTGTTTATCTAGGGTTTTCTTTATTTCTATTTTGGTTAGAGAGAATTGGATGGGGTTTTGAATCTGACATTACCTAATTTTTCCTTTTTATGTGTCTGGTTACCGTGAAAATTTCGGGAATTCAATGAGACCTAAAATTCATCGAATGATGTTCTGTATGCTATTTCGGTGTTGTGAAATGAAACACTATCCTCTAATGAGCATGTTATCGTATCAGGCTTAGTTGATCGTGGGCTGTAAGACAAGTTATAATTTTTTCAGATGAATTTTTAGCGGAGATCCTTATTTCAGTGTTTATGGGCCTTTTGATGAATTTGCGTTACATCTTTACCATTTCTTTATTATTGCATCATAGAAAGGTTTAGGTACTGTGCCTTACCATGAGTAAACTCCTCTTTTTAGCTAGTAGAATCTCTCTTGATTTTGTATCTTTATTTTCTAGTAAATCATTGAGGTTCTATTCCTTTTCACATGCATTGAGAGTCTTTGTGGTTGTGTTGTTCATGTCAACAGCTGCTTGGTTGCTCTTGGCTACTATTTTGTAAAGTTGTGCAGAATACTCTCTCTCTCTCTCTCTCTCTCTCTATCAAAATATGGAAAAGGACCCAATAAGTGATGTTGGTAGTAGCCCTTAAAGTTTCGATTTGGTAGCATTTAACCAGGTTGGAAGTGGTGGGCAGTAGCTAGAGTAGAAAATTCCTATGTATGACAGTATCAATCAGTTTGAACAGCACTAAAGTTGCATTTTTCATCTGTAATTTAAAATTATCAAGGACCATATTTGATTTTTCCTCCATTTTTTGCATGAAAATTTTTCAATGAAATTTAATTTTTTGGCATTATATTTCATTGCTCACCATCATTGCCAAAACCACCCTGACACATTCATTTTTGGACATAATACCCTTTTTATGGCAAAATATCATTTCTTTTTCTTTTTGCCTTTCATGCACTTGGAAGTAAATTGTAGCCATGTAACACCCTTTCCCGTAGGTTAGGAATATTACGAACATTCATAACATAATGCCCGGTGAAGAGATTTGAAGTCATGAAAATACCTCATTTATTGAATGATGAAACTAACTTAACAAAACAATCTTTGATAACATAAAGCTGAAAACATAATAAAAGGGCATAAACTAGTTCTATGTGGTGATCACTTATTCAAATATCATAATCATAGACTAAATCCTTGTGGAAGTAGCACTTATTTCAATCTAAGTCTTTGAACTAATCTACTTCTAGCTCTCCAGCTCTGCGTCCTCGCATTCAACATCTGAGACATTAAAACATAAAGACATAATACAAATGAGTCGAAGAGTCAATAATAGCACATCATAATGTAAACTTACCTTAGCTTAACACTAGTCTTGATTTATAAACTTTAATGTATCATAACATATGTGGAATTAACAAAATCGTGGAATTTCATGTAACATGATGCATGAGTGACCGACTCTGACTCCATGCATTTCCTAACAATCATACATGACTTGTTCATCTTGTCTTTCACTTATTTAGTGGCCATCATTACATGTGTACATCGTTCCAATTGTCGTTGACCATATATAACATATCATAACATGTAGTGAAACATGATTGGGTCCGTGTTATCACTTAACATCTGGCAAACCATGCTTGAGTTCGTGGCACCGCATAACGTATCATAACATGTAGTGAAACACGCTTGAGTCCTTGTTATCACATAACATATGGTGAACCATGCTTGAATCCGTGGCACCCCATATCATATCATAACATGCAGTGATACACGCTTGGGTCCGTGTTATCACATATCATATGGTGAACCACGCCTGAGTCCGTGGCACCGCATAACATAACCTGTGGTGAAGTACGCTTGGGTCTGTTTCACCTCAAAACATCATATCTTTCATGTGGTGGATCACGCTTGAGTCCGTGGCTTGCACATCCACCCATAACATGAGACCAATTTTAAAGTTCACTCGTCATTCATTTGTTTTCTACTAGCTTTCATGATGCATGAGAACATGTTTCACTTCATGAATTTACCTGGCATGGCATAACATTATACATGGCATATTAATATGAGTTTTAATGACTTTTATGCTACTTTTCATAACGGGTAGTTTGTAATTAGGCTTTTTTCTTGTATAATTCCTGTGTACTTGGGCATTGCCTATTAACATGGATCAATAAAACTTCTTACTTAAAAAAAAAAATATGAGTTTTACACCACATCGCATAACATAGGCATGGCATACCATGACCTAGACATTTCATGAATATTACATGGCATGCATGAGCTAAATATTACATGAACATTACAAGGCATACATGTAATTTTCATAACATCTCATCCATCTAACAATCCATACCAGCATAGCATCATAAGCATATCATCGAAATTCATCGAGATTCGTGAAAAGGGGCCTAACCTTGACTTGGCTCAGAGCGTAGCATAGGTAACATCACATTTTCATGCACAATCAAAATAATTACAGCACACATGTAATTATGATCATGCTACCTATCTCTTAGCGTTGCTTCCATAATCTCACGTCATAGCTCGTGACCTATACGAGGCACTAATCGTTACTAATGTTTCTAGAAAAACGTGTCATAATATGCTAATTACTTAAAATCATACCACATAGATCTTTTGATATATAAAATTTTTTACTTATCAAAAAAAAAAAAATCATACCACATAGAGAATTTATACATATTCAGTTATACTAAGGTTAATAGATAGTAATATTATGTAAAACTCATAAAATATTCCTTGATTTTCTATTTAAAGTATAACATAGTAATTTTATTAAAATCAGACTAAATAGACAATGGGACTATTAACTAAAATAATAGGCCCAATAGTATACTTTAAAATATACTTTAAATCCCATAAATATTTTCTGATAAAAAATAAGTCTATGACTAATATATTTATTTAGGTAAAACTGTGGCCTGACTTAAATTCCAGCCCAGCCCCAATTAAGGAAAACAGCCCACTTAAAATCACTAGAATAGTTTTTGTAAAAAATGCAACGTGGCCCAAACTAATTTTAAAACACAAGTCCCATTTAAACCCAAGCTTAGCCCATGTAAATGAACAAGGTTCCTTCAAGAGGCGTTTTATGGAAAGGCTATGGGAAGTGGGTTGAAGGGTATTTGTGTAAAACCCATAATAGTGCATGGGCTTTTTGGAAAAGTCTGAAACAAAATAAACAAAAGAAGAGAAGCACAGAGGCTTGGGGGGACAGAAGCTGTGCGATACTTATCGAGAGAGAGAACCTACTGCAACTATGGGTCTGGGTGGCTGGCTGGGAGTCACAGCGGCCCAACTAGCTCCCTCTGGACATGGTGGCGAGAGAGAGAGAGAGAGAGTTTAGAGAGAGAAACTGTCAAACGGAGAAACCAATGAGGAAAGGAGGAAGATTCCGGTGTGGGCTTACTAGGAAGGTGTGGGTTTGACGGAAAGCAACCGGCCGACAGTTTATGAGTTGCTTGAGAGGTGACCCGACTTTTCTAGTGGTCAACGGAGGATTGAGCAAAAGCACACAGGGGCTGTTTGGTTATTGACAGTGGAGAAAGAGAGAGAGAGAGAGAGAGAGAGAGAGAGAGAGGAAAGGTTGTGTGGCTACCTCAGGTGGCTAGGTCGGCGGTTTCTGTGGTTGTTTCCGGCGAGTGGGTGCTTGGTTTATGAGAATGGTGCCACGGCTCTCTGTGTAGGGAAATTTGATTTTACAGGGGGTTTTGGCTGCAGGATCTCGTGGGTTTGATGAAGAGTAAAAAAAGAGGATTTTATGGGCGGGTTTTTGACGTGAGAGTTGGTTTCCAATTAGGAAACTATCGGGAAAAAAACACTGAGAGGCATATGGGCATGAAGGGTGGAAGAATCCCACAAAATAACAATCACTATCTCAAAATAGATCTTAAAAATAATAACATTACTAAAAGTAATAATAATAATAGTAAAAATAATAATAATTTTAAATTCTAAATCTAAGCCTCGTTTGTTTTCATAGATGAAATGGGTTGAGATTAAAGTTAAAAGTTGAATAAAATACTATAAGAATATATATTTTTAATATTATTTTTGTTTTAGAATTTGAAAAAGTTGAATTGTTTATTTTATTTTATGTGGGAATTCGAGAAAATTGTAATAATTAGATGAGATGAGTTGAAATGAGTTGTGAAAACAAACAAGGTCTTAGTTTAGGACCGTATGTTACAAGCCATTGCGCTTTAGGCTTCCTTGGCATTACGCACTGGAGAAAGATTGCGTCACACAAAGCTCAGAGTTTAAGGTCTGAAATTCCAGCAAAGGATATTCTCTATTGAATAGTAAATGTCACATCCGTATAGATTATAGTGATGTAAGGAGAACCCAAGTAACATCTGAACTTATACTCCAAAAGGAGTAGTCAGTGTTTTTTTTTTATAGCTAATTAAGAAATTTTATTCATAGAAGTAAGCAAAGCTCAACTACACATGGAGTATACATGAGAACAACCTAATTAGAGTTTACAATCGAAATGAGAAAATCATGGACATTTAGCCCATTACAAACATTGGCCCCCGCCCATAACAATGTTTTAAAACAGAAAAATTTAAGCTCATCCATTGTTCTCTCTCGATCTTCGAAGCTTCTATCATTTTTTCCCGCCAAATACACCACACATACACATATGAACCATTCTCCAGATTGTTGCCACTTGTGAGTTGCCTCGGAGGCCTCTCCAGCTTGCAAGGAAATCCACTAGTCTAAGAGGCATGACACATAACAATCCAATTCTCGCGAAAAAATCATCCCACATGGTCTTGGCCATCTCGCAATGTAAAAGCGAATGATCTACTGATTCACCATTCCTTTTACACATGCAACACTAGTCCAACACCATTACTCGGTGTTTCCTTAAATTATATGTGGTGAGGATCTTCTCTAAAGATGTTGCCCATACGAAAAAAGCTGCTTTTGAAGGAGCTTTCGTCTACCTTATACTCTTCCATGGGAGCATGGTCATTCCAGGTCGTTAGAACTTGGTAAAATGATCCGACGGTGAGTTTAGCTTTCTTGGAAGGGCTCCAGCTCATCTTATCTATGGCACTCTCTGTCATGCTTACGGAATACAATGCCACATAGAACTTTGTGATAGTGTCCAACTCCCAATCTTGGGCTGCCCTAATGAAATCTACATTCGTTTGATGGGAGGCACTAGAAAAGACCCAAGAGATCAACTATTGCTGCATCATTTTTTTTGTGCGAGCTCAAAAATGGCAGGAAATGTGTCTTGGAGGTTTTGTTCACTCGACCATTTATCAAAACAAAACCTAACACGAGAGTCGTCGCCCACCACACTAAGGTCATGTCTTCGAAAGATCTCCCAATGTCTCCTAATGTATTTTCACAAACCCACCCTATATGGGCCACGTAACTCATTCGAGCACCATCCTTTCCAAGCCTCCCCAAACTGTGAATCTATAACAGACTTCCATAGCACTCCCCC
>QEOT01008887.1:70396-95886 GCA_003123785.1 Pterocarya stenoptera | reverse complement strand
GTTCTAATTAGGAATGACACTGTGTTAGGTTTGATATGCGGTGCCTTTCTGCTTGGTTGGTTCTTAGTGGCTAGCTTGGATATTGATTCAGAATTGGGAATATTTTATTGATTGGATTAGGGTGGGCGGATATGGCTTTTGAATGATTGGACAGTTAGATAAATTGGGTTTTAGATGTAAATTTTTTTTTTTTTTTTATAAGTAAATAAGGTATATTACTCCAAGAATAGGCCTAGCCCAGTATATACAAAAAAGTAACCCTGACTAGGAGGGAGCAAGGGAAACAAGAAAATCATGAAGGGCCATGCCATTGCAATCAACAGCATAGGACCAAGTATGTAAAGTGGTATAAAATAAAGCTATAAGTTCCTCTAGCAATCTCTCCTTGTCCTCAAACGTCCGCGCATTACGTTTCTGCCATAGACACCACATGATACACATAGGAATCACTTTCCAGACTGCTGAAATCTGATGTACCCCTCCAATACTTGGCCAACTAGCCAAGGCTTGATGGGATTAAGTTTGGAAATGATACTTAAGACTAAATTATAACTTTTTGTGAAGAATTTGGCAAATGTGATCAAAGATTTCACATTTTGCCCAGTTTTTGTGAATATGGGTTCAACCTCAATTTAATTGAAGGAAATCAAAATTATCAATTTGCGTGGGTTTAATCCAGGGAATGGTTCTTAAACCATTTTTCATGTTAAAAAACTTACTTCCAGTATCTATCTTGTTGGCCTCTCACCGATGATCTCAGTTATTCAAAAGATGTTTCCTTTACCTTTTCGTTGAGAAGGATCTCTGATCAATATGGTTCTGTTGGGATATGGGAATCCAAGAATGAAATTGTTCCTTAGAATCCCAAGCGGTTGGGGTTGTCTTAAGTGGTAAGGACTTTAGTCTTGGTGGCATGCTCCCTTCAAGTCTAAGGTTTGAACCAATAATTTCTAGGGGCCATCACATTGTGTGAATTTCCCCTTATAATACCCAAGGTGCACTTGCGGAAAACTCATTGCTGAGGGCTTGTACAACCCCCGGATTAGTCAGGACTTTGTTCCTAGACATCCGGTGCCAATTAAAAAATGTTCGCTAGACTTAATTTTGTCGTCATTGCTGATCCCTTCAAATATGGTTTTTTTCAGGGGATAAGGCTGGTTCAACATATGTGAAATTGGCAAACTGTCATTTGAAGGTAATCACTTTTGGATTTTTGGGATTAAGCACTGTTACTTTTATATTGCTTTAGCTGCTATGTGACAATATCATTCCATTCGCTTGTGCTTTTAGTTGGAAAGCAAACATGAGGCTGCCCAAGCTTATGTTGATGCTGCTCATAGCTACAAGAAAGCATCTGCAAATGGTATGTATGGTTTTGGCTCATAGGCATGATGTTACCTATATACATGTCACCATGAAAGTATCTAGCCCCTCCTCTAGTTGGGGTCTCTCTCTTAGTCAATTGTTCTCTGGCCTTGTCAAATTCCATGCCATCAGCAATACACCTTGCAGTTCAGAATCAATCATATAGTGAATGAGTCTTGCCATTATTGTTGTTATTTTTCTATTTATAAATGAATCTTACAATTCAAAAGAACGGAAGAACAAAGTTATAGTGGACATAAATATTTGTAAGATAGGTGCTTCAAATTTCAATTACGATGAAACGGGAGTCTTTTCCCTCTCTGAGTGTTTATCATAAATTGTTACTGCATTTCTACTTAATGTTGGGCTTGATATATATCGCAGAAATAGTTGCCTGGAAATATATATTGTCTTTTTATATTTATATCAATGAAATATCTTCTTACTTATCAAAAAGAAAAAATTATTTTCTTACTGCAGAGGCCATATCGTGCTTAGAGCAGGCGGTAAATCTGTTTTGTGAAATTGGACGGCTCAGCATGGCTGCGAGATACTTAAAGGTATTTTTTCCTTGGCATTACTAGCGATTATAACATTTCCTTGGAGATGCCGATTTAAAATAATTTCGTACTTTTCATGTTATTTTGAAATTTCCCATTTTAGGTTGTATTGCCGTGCAGTTCCTTTTTTATTTCTATCCCTTGTTGAAATAATCTCAAGCCTTCTAGAAATGAAAGAAAGAATGATTTTGGAGGGCTCTTGATGACTATGTTTACGTGGAATACCTTCCTGGGACCATTCTAGAGATGATGTAATAATAAGCATAAAATACATTTGTTGAATTTGGGAAATCTTTTCTTTACACAGGAAATTGCTGAATTGTACGAGGCTGAACACAACATTGAGCAGGCTATTGTTTACTTTGAAAAGTCAGCGGACTTCTTTGAAAATGAGGAAGTAACAACTTCTGCCAACCAGTGCAAGCAGAAAGTTGCACAATTTGCTGCTCAACTAGAACAGTAAGCCTAGCAACTCTCCTAAAAATATTTTACTCTTTTTGATGAATAAAAAAAAATGGTAAGTATTTTACTCTTGGGACGCCATATTGTAATAAGCTTTTGTATGGGGTTCTGCTCTATCTCATCCTGCATGTTTGTGTGTATAGAATTTTGTTACTGCACATTGTTTGATGTGAGGAACAAGAACAGTCAGAGATGGCTTTTTTTTACGTCAGTCAGTCAGAAATGGCTTATCTGAACATGATCCCAAGGATTTTCACAACCTGATGCACTTTTTAATTTAATTTCAGGAAAATTTATGTATTTTACTCTTGGTTTTGTGCTGCTGGATTATCTGGAAAAATTATTATCATCTGCAAAGTGAAAACTTCATCATTCATTTCTATGTATGCGTATTTGGAATGGTTTGGTTATGTGAATGATCATAAAACTGAACTTGAGATCTGTTAGTTGTCAACCAAATATAGGTGATCTCGATGCTTTCACTTTGATAAGGCTGCAACTAGTTTGTAATTCTGCTACTATCCTTTCAATGTGTTTAATTTTCTTGTAATGGTTAGTGGTTTTTGTACAGTTTTTTTTTTTTCATAAGGACTGTAGGTGGAAATGATTATTATTTATCATCAGATATGTCCTTGTTCACCTACACTTGGTTCTGCCCCTCCAAAACACCTTTTCAATGCCAAGTGACCATGAAAAGAGAAATCCTATTCCGAGACCCTTTCATTTATTATCATTGATGGGGATCTGGATAGTTTGCTTTTGATATTTCTACAGATATCAGAAGTCGATTGAGATTTATGAAGAGATAGCACGGCATTCGCTCAATAATAACTTGCTGAAGTATGGAGTTAAAGGGCATCTTCTTAATGCTGGCATTTGCCAACTCTGCAAAGGTGACGTTGTAGCCATTACCAATGCATTAGAGCGATACCAGGTCTGAATTTGTCCTTAGTTCATTATCTCAACATTCAACCTTTTAGTTCAGTGAACTGTACCAAGGCTGCATTTACTTTTGCAGGAATTGGATCCAACTTTTTCTGGAACACGCGAATACAGATTCTTAGCGGTGGGTTTTAAACTTTTTATTATATTTATTTTCTACTGTATTCTTTAGGTGCCTTTGTTTGTGTTGACTGCATAGTTTGAATTGTTGACGTAACCTTTTTATAGTTGACCCTTTATGTTCATTAGGGTAACGTGCCATTTATAGCAACATATCTACCTTATTTAGAATGTGATATATAATATATTTTTTATTTAAGTGTTATCTTTGTTTTCTTGAGATAAGAGATTCTTTACAAAGAAGCTTGTAACTTTGTGCCAGGATATTGCTGCTGCAATTGACGAAGAAGACATTGTGAAGTTTACTGATGTCGTCAAAGAATTTGACAGCATGACTCCACTGGTACAACTCCCTTCAGTATTGAAATTATGATTCCATTAGAAACTCTATTAAAGTTCAAAAGTGACTTGTCAAAAAGAAAAAACCTTGAAAGCTGATTACTTAAAATTGATTTTGTCAGAGTTTATCTGGAATGACGTTTAAATTCAGGATAGAATTTTTGTTGTAAGGGAGCAAGGGGATAAAACACCTCACTTACTATTTGAATTTTTCTCTACGCACTTGGGTGTCTCCAAAATTCCAAATGCAGAAATGAAAACTGTAAAACATGATGTATTGAGAATGGATTGGGTTGACCACTAATGATACAGTGTACTTGAGTATTATTTTTTTTTTTAATTCAGCAGCTAGAATGAAAATCCATGGATGAAGAGATCCTAAATTATATAAAGGAAATAATTGACCTGAGGCACTTTATGGATTTCTACTTCCTTTTTGAATTTCTTTTTTGAAGTGTGTCTCAAAAGTGATTTTAACTTCTGTTCTTGACCTCATCTAAGATGGTAGATTTTTTGTTTTCGTTTCGTTTCTTTTTTTGGTTTGCCGTTCATTTGAAGAATTGTTTGTATGGCATTTTCCTGACGCTGTTTACCTAAACTACCCTGTAGGATTCTTGGAAGACAACCCTTCTGTTGAGGGTGAAGGAAAAGTTGAAGGCGAAGGAACTGGAAGAAGATGATCTTACCTAAAATTTTATTTCATTTCTCAAAGTTTGGTTTTCGCATTTGGTCTTAATGATTACATTGTATTCTGTGATTGTGTCCGGTTAGTTTTCCTTCCTTTACAATGGCTGGCTTTGTATTTTAATCCAGCCAAGTGTTTATACATAAGTTTGTGATATGTGTTGATAATTCGGGTCCTCGTTGCTCTAGCCTCTATTGTTGGTTTTCATGCCACCTTTCATTCATACGGTGGGCTTGACATTGGTGTTGATGATTGACATTATATTTGACTGGCTCGCAATTTCTGATGGCTGCTTCATATTGACTTTCACCGGCAGACACCTACGCCGGGTTCCTTACGGAATCTCATCAATGCAAAAAATGTTTCTCAACAACTCATTCCTACACGGTTTGAATATAATAATAATGAATAAAAAAACCTCAGTTGTTTTGAAATTTTGGAAGTTGGATGTGTAGAATTTCAAATGCTTTTATAGAGTGGGAGGACAACAAATTCATTTTCTAAAAATTAACAATATTTAATATAATCCATTTCTTTTCCCAAACCTTAGGTTCAGCTTGCTTGTGAAATGGAGGATCCTCCTGAGCATAGGCAATAATTCAACATATATAGTTAGTAAGATAACTTATTTATCGTTGTTAAGATATATTATAAATAATAATATTTACCTCTTTTTCTCAGATAAATTTTTCGGTTCATACATTGATAAAATAATTAATATTAAGATATTTTATGCAAAAATAAAATTCGAATTTATATTTCAACAACTTCTAGATGTAATAATTAATTTATAAACTCCCATCTCTGCATAACGTTGGGAAAATTAACTACACCAATTCATCACGCGAACACTAAATTTTGTACGCGTTTACAACTTACGTTATGAAGTTTGAAATGCTCTCTACGCTTGGATGAGAACATGGGATTTTGATCCCGTTCTCATTGAGACAACCATCTAAACAACCCAACTTTTGGCTATGGCTGTTGACAGTTGTGGTTGGGGTAAACAGAGGAAGTCCCTAATATCTTTACAACCATAATGGCTTCGATTTAGGTTCTCTCTTACTAGTCAGGCCATCCTCGTCTACCCTCTTTGGCACGTTACCTCTTCGAACCTTCGATTTTGTAGCTTCTCGTTGTAGCAGCCATTCCCGCTTTAGCAAATTGTATTTTGCTGAACCTATAGAAGCAGCCCAGCAACGATAATTTTCACCGAGTATAATAATTTGTGAATCATTGATCAGAGTCTCAGAAATGAAACTCGTTTCAATGAAAGCTTCTTCAAGTCCCTCAAGTTTTCCTATTATGCCANACATTGAAATAAACAGAGAGAATATTTTCTGAACCTCCATTACTGCTCTCGGGTTTTCCTTTCTTCTGGTTATCATTAGCTTACATGGTATCAGAGAGCCAGTGAGAGCAAAAATGGAGTACTTAGACTCACATACCCCACCCAATTCACCCACCCGTACAAACCCATTCTCCCGATACCTCAACCTTGCCGATCCCACCAACCCTTACCGTTTAGATCACGGTGATAGTCCTTCAATCACTCTCGTCCCTGATCTTCTCACTACCGAAAACTATACAACCTGGTCCCGTGCAATGAAGCGTGCCCTACGAGCCAAAAACAAGCTCGGCTTCATCAATGGTACCCTAGCCAAACCTACCCTTCCTAATGACCCCTTAATCGACCTCTGGGATCGTTGCAATGACATGGTAGTGTCATGGATCCAAAATTCCATCACTCCCACCCTCAAATCCAGTGTGGCTTTTGTCGATGATGCACACGAGATATGGCTGGATCTTCTTGAGCGGCTGTCTCATCAAAATGGGCCCCGAATCTTCCAATTGAAGAAAGCTTTGGCTTCTCTTTCCCAAGAACATGACTCGGTAAGCATCTATTATGGTAATCTCAAGACTCTTTGGGATGAACTGGCTATTTACGACCCCCTCCCAACTTGTAACTGTGGTACTATGCAGACCCTTCTGGACAGATCCCAACGGGATTGCGTCCTTCAATTTTTGATGGGGTTGAATGATTCTTATTCACCCATCCGTGACCAGATTATGCTTCTAGATCCTCTTCCCCCTGTTTCTAAGGTTTTTTCCCTTGTTCAGCAACAAGAGCGCCACCACCAGATCACCTCTCCTCCCCAACCCTCTGAAACCCTAGCTCTTGCTGCTAATAAACCTTATCATCTTGCCAAACCATCTCCCAAAAATCACACCAACCCCAGAAAGGATCGCCCCTATTGCACTCACTGCAAAATTTCAGGCCATACTGTCGATAATTGTTTTAAGCTTGGCAATGCAGAACCTCCCCTTTGTACTCATTGTAATATGACTGGCCACACTGTTGAACGATGCTATAAACTCAATGGTTATCCACCGGGTCACAAATTCCATAACAAACAACCTCCTAGTTCTCATGCTAATCTCTCTATTGCTCTGGATACTGATGGTGATGGTGAGGACAAGGTGGGCTTGACAAAGCTTCAATATCAGCAGCTGTTAGCTCTACTCCAACCTCAGGATCCTATCTCGGCTACTGTACTGCGCTCCACTTCTTCAAATAACACCTCCTCACAGTCCAAGATGTCTGGTATACTCAATTGTTTTTCAACACACACACACGCCCCTTCGGCTTCACCCAACATCACTTGGATAATTGATACTGGTGCTACAGACCATATGGTTTGTAGTACCTCCCTGTTTACATCTATTAATTCCACAGTTTCATACTCTGTTAAGCTTCCCAATGGAAGCTCAGCTTCAGTGACCCATGTTGGCACAGTTCACTTAACCAGAACTGTTATTCTCAAAGACGTTCTTTGTGTCCCTTCTTTCAATTTCAATTTAATTTCTGTGCCAAAGTTGACCAAATCTAACCACTGCTGTTTTCTTTTCTTTTCTTCTTACTGTTTCATTCAGGACCTACATTCTTGGACAACGATTGGGAAGGGTGACCTGCTGCATGGACTCTACCACTTCTATTGTTCAGAAGTGCCCCCCACTGCCCTTGCAAATTACTTTTCCATTTACAAACACAAATCACCCACAGATCACACATCCTTTGTTTCTGTTGCACAGAATCCTACACCATACAACCTATGGCATTGTCGCCTAGGTCACTTATCCCAAAATAGGCTTCAATTGATCAATGATCTATCTGTAAACACTCACAAATATCTCATTAATGAAATGCCTTGCACCTTGTGTCCCTTGGCTAAGTTCAACAAATTACCTTTTCCTAACCGTGCACATTTTTCATCTAGAATATTTGAAATCATTCACTGTGATATTTGGGGACCTTCCCCAACTATTGCACACGATGGTTCCAAATACTTCTTAACTATTGTGGATGACTTTTCCCGTTCTACATGGCTTTATTTACTAAAAACAAAAGCTGAAACTCGCAAGTGCATTGAGTCTTTCTACCATCTCATTGAAACTCAATTTAACATGAAACTTAAAATCTTAAGAAGTGACAATGGTGTTGAATTTCAAATGAAGGAATTTTTTAACAACAAGGGCATTATCCATCAAAGAACTTGTGTCGAAACCCCTCAACAAAATGGCATTGTTGAGAGGAAACATCAACACTTGTTAAATGTCACTAGAGCTCTCATGTTTCAATCTAGTTTGCCTCATAAATACTGGAATCATGCTGTTCTCACAGCCACCTACATCATCAACAGACTCCCTACACCCCTTTTGAACAACCAAACACCATATGAGCTTCTTTTTAAACAAAGACCAACCTATGCTCATATGAGAATTTTCGGGTGTTTATGTTTTGCTGCCACTATTTCACAAGGCAGAACCAAATTTCAACCTAGAGGCCGTGTTTGTGTTTTTATGGGCTATCCCTTTGGAGTTAAGGGTTATAAACTTTTAGATATTAAAACCAACACCATTTTTATTTCAAGAGATACTATTTTTCATGAATTTGTGTTTCCTTTTCATCCCATCACTCCTAACTCTTCTCCCTCTATAGATTTCCCTCCATTACCATCCCCCCATCCTTTGCCTCAACACCTTCACAACACTTCAACTTTCCTTAACCCTCCTCCTGTTATCGAGATCCAGTCCCCTATACACAACTCTGTCCATACTCTTGTACAACCCCACTCACCTGCCACTGCACCTTCACCTGCACAACCCAATTCACCTGATATTGCACCTTCACCTGCACAACCCAACTCCCCTGCTACTGCACCTTCGCCTACACAACCCAACTCATCACACAACCCTGCCACTGCACCTTCACCTACACAATCCAACCCACCACATAACTCTATTTCTTCCACTACCCCACAACCTCCTCTTAGAAAATCCTCTCGCATTAGAACAGCCCCTCAATACCTCAAGGATTACCACTGCAACCATGCCATGCAGCACCCTTATGAGCAATCAAGTTCCAAGCAAGCTCCTGTTTCCAATGGTAAACCCTTTCCTTTATCTAATTGTTTATCTTATCATCAATTTAACCCTGCCTTTCAAGCCTTCACCACCTCTATTTCCTTGCATACCGAGCCTCATTCTTACAAACAGGCCATTAAGGATCCTGCTTGGTGTAGAGCTATGGAAGCTGAAATTGCAGCTTTGGAACACAACCACACCTGGACACTTACTGATCTACCAGCAGGTAAACGAGCAATTGATTGTAAGTATGTTTACAAGGTAAAATTCAATTCTGATGGGACTTTGGAAAGATTGAAAGCTAGGTTAGTAGCTAAAGGCTACACTCAAGTAGAAGGTGTAGATTATGTTGATACCTTCTCACCTGTAGCTAAGTTGGTAACTGTCAGGTTTTTACTCAGTGTGGCAGCCATTAAAGGCTGGTTTTTACATCATTTTGATGTAAACAATGCTTTTTTGAATGGTGATCTAACCGAGGAAATTTACATGAAAAGACCACCCGGATACACCAAGGGTGAACCTCACCAAGTGTGCAAGCTCCTTAAGAGTCTTTATGGTCTTAAGCAAGCCTCAAGACAATGGAATTCCAAGTTAACATCATCCCTTCTTGTTTTTGGTTTTATTCAGTCCAAATCAGATTATAGTTTGTTCACCAAACAAGAAGGAGATTCCTACCTTGCCATCTTAGTTTATGTTGATGATATCCTCGTTGCTAGTAACTCAAATAGTTCTATCTCTTCTCTTAGAACATTTCTCAATAACCAGTTCAAGATAAGAGATCTAGGTTGCCTAAGGTATTTTTTGGGGTTAGAAATTGCAAGATCATCCAAGGGCATTCATTTATGTCAAAGGAAATATGCCTTAGACATCCTTTCAGATTCAGGAATGCTGGGTTGTAAGCCTCTCAAACTTCCTTTGGAACAAAATTTCAAGCTTAGCAAAGAGGATGGCACACCCATTTCTGACCCCAGCATTTATAGGAGACTGATTGGCCGATTATTGTACCTCACAATAACTCGGCCTGATATCAGTTTTGCTGTCCAATTGTTCAGTCAATACATGGACACGCCTATGTCTACTCATTTGGCTGCTGTGTACAAGCTTTTGAGGTACATTAAAAACTCTCCTGGTCAAGGCATTCTCCTATCCTCCTCATCTCAGATTCAGCTAAAGGCATACTGTGATAGTGACTGGGCCTCTTGTCCTGACTCCCGCAGATCCACCACAGGCTATTGCATCCTTTTGGGCCATTCACTAGTTTCTTGGAAATCCAAGAAACAAAATGTAGTCTCTCGGTCTTCCGCTGAATCTGAGTATAGATCAATGGCCACTACTTGTTCAGAATTGACTTGGCTTCGCTATTTATTACAAGATCTCTGTCTTCATCATCCACAGCCTGCTTTCCTCTTTTGTGACAACCAAGCTGCGTTACATATTGCTGCCAATCCGGTCTTCCATGAGAGAACAAAACATATCGAGCTTGATTGTCACTTAATTCGAGATAAAATCCAAGATGGAAGCATAACTACTGCACATGTATCTTCTCAGACACAATTGGCTGATTTACTTACTAAAGCTTTGCCCTCCTACCTCATGCAATCACATCTCTCCAAGATGGGAATAGTTAATCTCTATTCTCCATCTTGCGAGGGGGTGTTAGATGATAAAGGGTAAAAAGCTACAAGTCGTTTATATTTCTGGTTTTATCTCATATTGTCGTTTAAAGGTTTTACATTCATTTATTCTTATTTCTTGTTTTTTACACAGCGGTAAATATAGAATCAGTTTTGCTTTCTGTTAGTTTGTTACAGAGTCCTCTTGTATATAGGCTACGGCCTCCTTCTCCTTTGTAAACAGTACATTGAAATAAACAGAGAGAATATTTTCTGAACCTCCATTACTGCTCTCGGGTTTTCCTTTCTTCTGGTTATCATTAGCTTACAAGTAGTGCTAAAGGGAAGGGTGAGATCCCTCTTCACACATCAACGTCTCAAAGGACACTAGTAACCAATAAAAACCCTCAAAGAAAGTTTTCTGATACCTTAACTGCTCCTCTTAGTAGAATCATGACCCTTAAATCTGGCTCTGCATCTGCAAAATTCAAGCAGATGGCTTATGAGAAAGATGAGATGTCACGCTCTGTGACTACTTCAAGTGGTCACCGATTTCGAGAACGCCTCAGTGGGGTTTTTGCTCAGAAAATCAATTGGGATTCACTCATGGAAATGAGCAAAGAATGGATTAGAAACCCAATGAACATGGCTCTGTTTGCGTGGATCACCTGCGTTGCTGTTTCAGGTGCGATTCTATTCCTTGTTATGACTGGAATGTTAAACAATGTTCTTCCCAAGAAGTCCCAGAGGGATGTGTGGTTTGAAGTACACAATCAAATTCTTAATGCACTGTTTACCCTTATGTGTTTGTACCAACATCCCAAACGGTTTTATCACCTTGCACTTCTATGCAGATGGAAACAAAAAGATATTTCTAAACTAAGAAAGATTTACTGCAAGAATGGAACCTACAAGCCTCATGAATGGGCACACATGATGGTTGTTATTGTTCTGCTCCATGTAAATTGTTTTGCTCAATACGCACTTTGTGGTCTAAACTTGGGGTACAGGAGATCTCAAAGACCAGCCATTGGAGTTGGAGTATCTATATCTGTTGCAATTGCAGCACCTGCAATTGCTGGCTTATACTCTATTTTGAGTCCCCTTGGAAGGGATTATAATTCTGAAACGGATGAGGAAGCACAGGTCCAGATTACCATAGGTGAAAAGCCAGATCAGATTAGATTGAAATCTTTGGAGAAACGATTTTCTTTTGCAGCAAGAGATGAACAGCGAATCATTGAGAACAGACCACAATGGAGTGGAGGAATTCTTGATTTTTGGAATGATATCTCTCAAGCGTATCTATCACTATTCTGTAGCTTTTGTGTGTTTGGGTGGAACATGGAGAGACTTGGATTTGGAAACATGTATGTTCATATCGCGACTTTTATTTTGTTTTGTATGGCACCTTTCTGGATATTCACCTTGGCTGCTGTAAATATCGATAATGACACTGCTAGGGAAGCTCTAGTTGTTACTGGGCTTGTTCTTTGTGCATTTGGTTTACTCTATGGTGGCTTTTGGAGGATCCAAATGAGAAAGAGATTCAATTTGCCTACTTATAGCTTCTGTTGTGGTGAACCAGCGGTTGCTGACTGCACACTATGGCTATTCTGTTGTTGGTGCTCTCTTGCTCAGGAAGTGAGGACTGCGAATTCCTATGATATTGTAGAAGATAAGTTCTGTATGAAAGGAATGAACGGTGGTAACCTGCTACCAATTTCACCTTTGCCTCGTGAAGATGGAGTCGTTCAATCTAGATCCAGCCCAAGTGCTCCCCTGGAGAAGTACTCTAGCCCATCCAGGATTGTTATGCCTAGTTCTCCAAGTCCCAGCATAGTTTCAAAGGGTTGTAGCCCAAACAGGCCACTTTCTACAGTGAAAGAAGAGTTTTCTGCTGGAGGTAGGGACAAAACTATGATCCCACCATCTACACCATCAATAGAAAGAAAATAATGAAGATTGAAATTCTTTTAATGCTTTTCTCGATATATGAGATTTTACAGAAGTTTCATGTGGTACATTTTAATTTAGAGTGAATTCAACGCATCCATGTTAATTTTTAGTTTGCTTTTCAAAGATGTCTCATTGTGAGTACTCAGTTTTCTTATGCTGACTACAACTTTATATATACTTGGAGGGGACTGCCTCAAATCAAATTGATCTTGCTAAGAACGAACATCAGTACTCTTAGAAGATATCTTTTGTTACTTGACCTTCGTCTAGTTATTTACATAGAAAACCTTCTTACCTAGGTGTTTTACTGTTTTTATAACTACCATATGCTCTTGTCTGTTAGCAATGAATTTTATAAAATTCATATGAAATGTGGAGAAGTAATTAATGCTGATGATTAAGAGTAACAAAAAGCAATTGTTTCTGTCATCGAGCCCCAACTATCCATAAGCATAAGGGAGACAGATTGTAGAGGAAGTTTGTTAAAATGGAGTCAGAATACTCACTATAGACCAGAAACTGGACCAGTAAAAGGTAATGGCTTGTAAAGAGTGCACCCGTAAGAAATGCTTGTGAAAACAATTGACATGGTTCAGATTGCAGATATAGAAAGTTTAGAGAAAGTACATGTTTGACAGTAATGTTAGAGTAGGTATAGCCCTGAATGAAATGTAATTGCAAAATAGGATTCATTGGGATATTAAGTTCACTTAAATTATTGACACGGTGGCTATGGGGATTGACTTTTATTCGAGCTCCTCAACAGAACAAGTTGTCTGAAATCTGTTAAATGAAAGTCTCACTGAAAAAAACAAAAGAAATTCACCATCAAAGTATTGAAGCTGCATTCCTATACACAAAGTAAAAGCCCTGATATGTATGTCTTGGCTCTGTTGGGATTTAATTTACGTTCTATCGATGTTGAGAAACAAGCTGATCTTGTGGAGAACCAATAATTAAAAACGTCTCTTCCATTTGTATTAAGGGTTTCATGCAATAATGTTTAGCTCCAGATATTTTGATAACTTGGGAAATGAAAATTGAGGACTTGAGATTTTGGTAACTTAAGAAAGATCAGTTATAATATAATCTAGCCGGATTTGTCGAGGGCCAATACCAATTAAATGTTGAGGCAAATGCAAAATAGGAAAGAAAGAAACATCATTTAGGCAAAGAACCAAAGTTGGCGAGTCCATCTGTTAAACGTGACAGATATCAGATGATAACAGTGAAGACTCAAATGTTATGTCCTCCCAAAGCTTGGCTGAGATTTATTCGATTAGCAATAATATATACATGGTAGGGCTTGCTGTTTCCCCTCTTTTTGGACGGTGTAATTATGGCTTCACCCCAACCTCTTTCATTCTCAACCAAAATTATACCGAGTTTCCTCCAAAAAGAAAAGGGGGTGAAGTTGGACAACATGGGCACCAAAATCTGGCCCACTTATTCAAATCAAAATTTTAACCCCTTATTTTGGATGGACCGGCAAATTCACTCGTGAAACACGTGCCCGCCTTATTTTTCTTTCCCATTATTATTATTATTATTCCTCTTTCGCCAATCGCTATTGTTTTGCATTATTAGAACATTGGTAGTAGTTTATGTATCTTTCTTTTTTTAAAGAATGATTTTGTATATAAAGAAAAACTCTTATATTGATTTATGTATTTTTGAATTAAATAATAATAATAATAATTTTAATTTTTTATTTTCTTCCTAAAATTATTTTTTTAAATATATTTTACAATTAGCATCCACTTTATATTATCAATTTAATATAATTTTCATATATCAAAATCATCTTAATATAAATTCTACAAAATTGATTTTAATGGAGAGGAGAGAAAAAAAAATAGTAAAATAATATTTGAAGAATGAATAGTACTTCTTCAAATTTAAAGAAGCACTATTTATAACTATGTAAAAATTTGAAGATGCATAAGCCAATATAGATAAATTTAAAGACATATTCTTCAAATTTAAATATGAAAATGAAGATAGAAAAGCCACTACCAATGCTCAAAGTGGCATAAAGCATCCATATTGGTCTATGCATATGCATATGCAAAGTCATATTTGTATAATATGAGCCTAAATTCTTCTACATTAGCTTATGCGTATCCAAATATTTAGTTAGCTATGAAAAATATTTATCTAAATTTGGAGAGGTACTATTCACTCTTCAAATCTTATGTTACTAATTGTTTCTCTCTTCTCCCACTCTCTCTCTCACAATCATTTCCTCTTCTCCATCTCTCAACAACACAACAAACATTCATTTGCACATTCATTTTATTATTATAATATTTTTTCATTTTATTATATTTTTAATATAATATATAAAAAAATTATATTTTTTATTATTACATTTGTATTATTAATGTCAAATGTATGTAGTGCATGCTAATTGTAAAATATATATAAAAAGTTTGATTTTTTTAAAAAATTAATAATAAAAAAATAATATTTTAATATTATTTTGTCTCAAATATGCATAAGTCAATATGAAAGTTTTGCTTGAATGGCAAAATAGATATATAAAAGAGGTGATTTTGCAATGCATATACATAGACCAATAGTAACGCTTTAGAGGTATCCAGCTGCAACTCATGGTCTCATCACACATGTAAAAGTTCGACAACACCCATCTCCTGCAGTTGCCTGGTAAGAGATTATATTATGGAGCCAAGATCAGGGAGTGTGATACCCCTAGATAAAAATAAGTGGTGTATGAGATCTCATATTATTTAAAAACAATAAGTTCTTGCTCTTTATAAGATTATAATAAAACTCCAATTATATGGCAGACCTTGTCCCATATTATTGCATGTGTGTCGCTAGGGAAGAGAACCACAGTTACAGCTACACATGGACATTGTCATGAGTTGCTGGATATCGTATGTTGGCGTGATACTACGTTTGATCATCAGCAGTACGTACGGTGTCTGCATGTCTCTATATAATCCATTTATACGTATGTATACTATTAATTGTTCATTTCTGTGGGTTTTGGAAATGAATATTAAATCTGAAATTTTACTTCAAATTCATTATGAGAAAAGCTTAGGGCCGAATGGGTGTGAAAAATATTTTCCCACCAACCAATAAAAAACATACACATAAGCAATCTATTTATTACTGAAATGCACCCGCATGTATGAGAAAAGACGTCCATAGCACAAGTTCTCTCCCCCTCCCACCTAGTCCTCTCCTTTCTCTCCCTCCCATCTACACTCCTCCACCGTCGACAGAAGCCCAAAAAAAACCCCCAACCAAAAAATCAAAACAAAAATAATATACCCAACAATATTCAATAAACCTATATTAGTAAATTATATAAATAAAATTTTGAAACCTCTCTCTCTACTCATGAAATTTAGTATCGATTGATAGGAAGTTGAACCCCACGGTGCCTCCCGTACCACGTAAGAGTTTGTGATTTTGGAGTCAGAGAGGAGTTTGGAGGGAGATTTGCTGGAAAAGGCGCCTAGGGAGATAAAGTCAACGGCGGGTTCACCGGATCTCGAACATTCGGTTGCGTGGCCATTGGCGGCAGAGATTCGACACCAAATGCTAGTACCGAACTGGGTGAACTATTGGGAGCATGTGCAAGTATGAAGAGTCCCACCAAGGAGGGAGAGTGAAGATGGGAGAGAGAGGGAGAGGGAGAGAACGTGTGTTATGGGCGTCTTTTCTGTCTACGTATCTCTTTATTGTTGACTGATGGGACAATGTTTTTCACAGCCATCCACCCCAAGTTTGTCTCATTTATTATATATAGAAAATTTCAAGGAAGAACATTGCTATGCATCATCCTACACACCACATATCAAATTATTATTATTATTATTTTTTTTTTTCAATTTTTTTTATTTTACTCTTCTTGAAATATTTATATTTTTTATTCATCATCCATATAATACACATTTAATAAGAGAAACAAATAAAAAAATTTAAAAAAATTATGATGTGTGATGTGTAGGATGATGCAAAGATTAATTCAATGGCAACTAAGGATAAATTAATATCTCAATAATTTTTTAAGTCGGTCAATAATCTCGGCTAAATCAGTTTTGGCTTCCGAAACATCTCCATCCATGAGACTATGACAGGGTTGGCTTCGTCTGTTGGAACACGAATTTTCAACTTATCAACTGTAGCACTTGTTTCTTTAGATCATGACACCGAGCATGAATACTAGCTATAGCATACAAGTTGGACCCTAATTTCTCATTTTCAAACGTACCATAAATAAGATGGTCTGGAATCTGTATACAGTCTAGCATTGTCGTTTCAGCGTGTTTGACGGGAAATTTTTTTTTTTTTTCCAGTACTGCATTATAGATGTTTAAATTTTACGTGGAGTACGCACTTAATTGGGCCCTTAATTTTGATGAGAAATTATATTTACAATATTAGTATGAAAATTCTGTATTTTTTTATAAAAAATGGATAAAAATGAGATTTACATATAAAAATTATTTTTTTAATCATTTATTCTATTTTATTTTATAAAATTTACTATGCAAAACTTGCATGCTTTAAAATTGTATATAATGTTACTCAATTTTTATTTAAATTAAATCCCAAAATGTGGCCGGCGCGGACTTGAAAAACAAGCTAATTAACCTAATGTCTGACGTTTCTTTCTAAATCTTTTTTCAGTACTTTTTTTCTATCAACCTATCTTTTAATTTTCCTCGTTATAAAACATCAATATCAAATTGGAATAATTAAAGTTGCTTTGGCGGGTTAATACACACGTACTTGAGAGTATTTTTTTTTTATAAGATAATATTGTTTATGATATTGTTTAGTTATACTTGTCGTATTAAGCATGTCTATTTCTTGATTAGGAGAAAAAAAAAACATAAAAGAAAAGTATCCTTAAAAATAGAAAATTTGCAGATAGCGTTATCGAATACCAAGTCATGAATAGCGTAAAGATTTTTAATCTTTTAGCGCAAAATTATAACTTAATTAGTGGGGTCACAAAAAGAGTTGGCTTGACTCATTTTGTTTTCAAGATAAAATTTTAAAATTTTGAAAATTTTAAAAATTTTCTATTTTATCATTATAATTTTTTTAAATCTTCATATAAAATAAAAAAATAATTTAATTTTTGTAAATTTTAAAATAAATATAATATTAAAAAATAAATTTTAATAATATTTTATTCAACTTTTTAATTTTAATTTTATCTTATCTCATCTCATTTCATCTATAAAAACAAACAAAATCAGTCCACCACAATTACTCCACCTCATTCGCATGCTAGAGACATAGAAATAGATGCTCCTTTCACATCCACCGATCCAGTAACAATCCGCCACGTCATCGGGTTGTTTACTTTGCCAATTACGACAGCTTTCACTTTTTTGTTTTTTCGTTTCTTCTCTAAACTGCCCTTATCTATCGATTGGAATGACGAAACGGCCCAGAATTCAATCACCCAATTGAGCTTGCTGGCTGTAACATAACCGAATGAAAACGGCTGCAGACAATCTTAATGCCTTTCATATGAAGAAAATTTTATATACCCTACCATCGTGTCATTTTCATCTCATTAAAAAAAAAAAAAAAAAAAATGGTGTGATACATTTATTATTATTAAATAATAATTTATTACTTATTTTTTTATATCACATACATTGCTCTCATGGAAACTACGCCTCAGCTTCAGCTCCGATTATATATACCCCATCTATCGCATTAGTCATTACCCCCTGCTCTCTCTCCGGCCCTTTACGTTTCCTCCTTTCCTCGTCTAAAACTTGAGACCCAACGCCCTAGCTAGGCTTAGGCTAGAACTGGCTAACTCTCAGGAAACTCTGGAGGAATCTGATCCCAATAATCGAAGGGTGGTTCTCGCCCTCTATGAGGCCCTGAGCTCGCACGACGTGGCCACGGTGCACCAGATCGTCGCCCCCGACCTCGAGTGGTGGTTTCATGGTCCGCCTTCTCACCAGTTCTTGATGCGCCTTCTGACCGGCACTGGCCCCGCCTCTGCCACATCTTTCCGATTTGTACCTCAGTCCATCACTTCCTTCGGGCCCACCGTCCTCGTCGAGGGCTGCGACCACGCCCGCTCTATTTCCTGGGTTCACGCCTGCACCGTCACTGATGGGATAATCACTCAGGTCAGAGAGTACTTCAACACGTCCCTCACCGTCACGCGCCTCGGTAACTCCAACTCATCTTCAACGCTGTCGGATTTCTCTTCCACGCCGTCATCCTCATCAACGGTTGAGATAACGCCGCTCCATTGCCCGTCCCTTTGGGAGAGCAGCGTCTCCAGCCAGGTCGGAAAGTCGGTGCCGGGTCTGGTCCTGGCGATATAGTACTGTTTTCTCCCTATATTCCCCCGATCAGCTGCAGCCGTTACTATTATTAAAAATAAATAAAAGTGCACAGGTGTCAGCCCCTGATCGAGTGAATCACTTATGGGCTGAGCTGGATTGCCGTAAAAGACCGAGTCGGAGAGATGTAAGCTCCTTATTTAGGTCGTGTATGGGTTTGGGTTTGCTTGTTTGGCTGGCATCCTAATTTGTATGTTTGCGTGCCTGTCTGTCTGTCTGGTTGTCGTGTTTAGTATCGCGGTGGTGTTGGGTTGATCGTGTGTGAGGTACGTCGAAACCATGACGGTGGAATATTCGTATTGTTCATATCCCGATGCATCTCGTGTAATCTCGTGTTTTGGTTGTGTAATAAAGATATTTGCCCGTGATTGTGATATGATTTTTCTGACGTCCGATTGACATGTTTTGATACTAGGGTCGGTACGGTCGTGGGCATGGGTGATGCATCGATCCACTTTCGCTTTAGCCCACGTTTGTAAGATAAAAATTAAAAATTGATAAAATATTATTAAAATATTAAATTTTAATATTATTATTATTTTAAAATTTAAAAAAAATTGAATTAAAATTAAAAAAAATTGAATTATTAGAGAAGGACGGTGCATCCCGACACGGAAAGGATCGAATTAATGATGCCCCTTCTGGTCAATATATATCTATATGCACGACCATGTAATTGTGGTTGGTTCCGTGTCCACCTTAATCTAACAATATATGAAGTTGCGTACGTGGAAAATTGCTAACAAAATGCATCTTCACATCTGATTTTAACTTGATTAAAATCGTTGATTGTTGTCTTAACGGAAAAAAGATTAAAAAAAAAAAAAAAAAGAAATTGACAAACAATTGTCTGTTTGAAATTTTGTAACGAGCAGGTAGACAAATACTGTCTGATCAGATAAAAAGATGTGCTTACTCAAAAGTTCCACGCACCATATGAACAAAAAGTAATGAAGACGGTGCCTACTGACATGTTGATTGAGATAATCGGATCCACATATACATAAACTAAGATTTGGCAGTTTTCGATCATTAATTTAAAGAACAGTTCCGAAGCAACGTGTTCTGTGGATATGTCCTCGTGAGTCATGACAGCTTATTCTTTGGACTAAATAAATTAATAAGCAGCAAATAAAGCTAGCCAATATATATAATAAATGAAATTTTTTATTTATTATTTTTATACCACGTACTACACATATATTTTTTTTTTTATCTTATTAAATATGTAGCATATGGATGATGAATAGAAAACTCAATTAGTTTAGGATAGAAGAATAATAAAACCAAAAAATAAAAAAATAAGTATAATATGTAATGTGAAGATGAATAACAAAGTTCATTTTGATATATAGTTATATATAGCGATCAAATTTTGACTTAGATTGGTAGGATTTTCTTATTATTAATTTTTTTTCTCAAATCATTAATGAATAAAAAGTAAATCATAGATATTAAAAAAAGCAAAGTGTATTGCTTATAAATACGGTGATGAAAACAAATTAAAATAAAAAATTGCAAAGAAGTAAAAGTTCGGACCTAATCTTTGTAAAGAAGATTGCCCGACAACGATTTGATCATGTGGACTAATCAAATGGTTGCAATTGGAAGTAAAACTTGGTAGAAAATGCTTAATTTGCGATCGTTTCTTTTGACACATTTTTTTGAAGATCTTACTTACATTTTCTTCGTGTTCCCATGCATGATTCAAAGAAAACAGGAACATATAACATGATTAAAAGGATAAGAAATCTCAATCGTTGGTTGCATTTGAGAACACGCGATTATATCGGTAATAGGACTTACACGCTAATGAGAATGGGATGGCGTAGGTGTAGACGACATTGATGACCTAAGGTTAAGGAATATATATGTTATTGGCACGCATGTAGTCGGTGGAGTTTGTTGATTTGTGGCAACAACTAGCCGGACAACTCGCACATGGCTTAATGGGCGATGCATTACCCTCTCACACTATATATTCAGATGATCATAGAGGTTTAGGACTCATTAATTTAAAAGATCTAGTAAAAATAAAATTATGGAAAACGAAATGATAAGAGAGGAGATCAAAGGAAGGAGCTCGGAGTTCGATCCCACTCTTGGATTGGCTCAAAAAGAAGGGATGTATTTGGGTTTGTTCTTGTTGGAGAAAGAGACCATGGCATGGCAACAAGCTGCATGCTGCTAGCTTAACCATTGTTGAAGAAGGACGATATATATAGTATGTGCTAATTTTTTCTGAAATCATAATTAAATATTTCCTAATTCATCTTCAGCCGTTTTGGCTGTCGTTTATGAAAAATATTGTAAGATCATGCAGGACGGCCTAAAGAATCAAAACGTGCTCTGCATTCTGCATTAAATGATTTTATGATCGATATGAGAGAGAGAGAGAGAGAGAGAGAGAGAGAGAGATGCAGGCCATTCTAGTCGCACAAGTGACAAGATTGCCAACTTCCAACATTCGGAGGCATCGATCTCAACCAGATATCAATATTCCAAGATTCCTTGAACTAGTACTGTAGCTTTATTATAGCTTTTTTAACTAAATAAAATTGAAATTTAGATATTAGCATATATATAATGGGTTGCTGTATCCCAAAGTAGTTCAAAAAAATATTATTCCAATTAAATTCATGAGTTTGGTAATTAGGTCTGTATATATGTATGTAGCTAGTGGCCGGGCTCGAATATGCCATGTGCAATTTATTTCAATTCGTAGACGTTTGTGATAAGAAGACCAACAAGCAAAAGGTGATGCATACATGATATATATACATACCCGATATATCCTCGTGTTGCCTGCCTGCCTGCAAATGTATGTGTGGAAACTAGACGTACGTGGGATTGAAATATGGATGGTGGGAGAGCCACTTTTCACGCCTAAATGACTTTAATTTCATGCACCTAGACGTTTTGCCTAAAATTAATGATGGCTATATATATATATATTGTACAGTGATATTATGCTTTCATGACGATCAAAACACTTACTTTTACATGTTAAATCAGCTCGAGATCATGTTAAGTCTACACGAGCTAGCTAATTAATACAACACGCACAGATATTCTTGATATATACATATCGATGTCGTGATCATCTGCACTAAGATTTATAATGTCGAGTACTGTAATTGTGGAAAGCTTTCTTTCAAATTACAATAACAACCTGAGGGAACTTTGTTTTTAATAAAAACCTTGTCATTGTCGCGTAATTTTCGATGTATTTTCTATATATCCTTCCCTACATTTCCTCCATCTTTTTTTGTCTCCCTAAATGGGGAGACCAGTAGAAGTGGTCAATTCACAATTTGTAGTTTCTTACACATATTCGCGCATAAATAGATAAAAGTTGTCGAGCATGTTCTTCATAATTGTGATGCTATATATTTTAAATATATATATATTTATATTAATTGTGATTTGTGATGTGGCTGTCCTTATCTTAAAAGTTATCATTTCTGATATAGGTTTGGCAGCTTATTCAGCAAAATAAAGAATTTAGATCAGGAAAGATACTATAGATGAGAAGAATGACTCGTACGTCCACGTCAGCCGGGTGAAAGTCTCAAGTTGCTTATCTTTTTGTTATTAGGGCTTGTTTGGATATTGGAAGCATTTGAGTGCAGTTCATTTCTAAACTTCATTTAGCATCCAAATTAACACAAATTTTAACCTTCACTGAATGCAGTTCAATTTTGAATTTCATGGGACCCACAACTATAATTAAAGAAGTAGTCTTGTTTTTATCTCTCACTGACACCAACTTTTTAACAATGTTCCAAATGGTACTACGTCGGCTTTAAAATCAATTGACAAAGTCGAGATGTGACCCTTGTTTGGGCCGGCATCCTCTCTCTTTTTTTTAAAAGAAATAAGGTGTTGGCCAATTTTTTATACATGTCAAGTAAACAGTTTGTTGATTGGTGGGACTTATATGTTTTATAACTTCTCATAAATATATCTAAATTCATCTTAGATAGATCACACATAACTCATTCTACCATTTCAACTCACTACTATTTATAAAGAATTGAATTCAACTCAATATCCAAATACAGCCAAAAGGGGAAAAAAAAAATTATGGTCGTTTCGGTTTTTTGCATCGATAGTTTGCAGCAAAGATTCTAACACCCCCTTCTCATTGAGTTTTTACTCGCTAGTAACTTTTTTGTTTTTTTTACAACAATGAGACTGAGGTTTATTGAATGATGCGAAGCTTATCGCGAATATATATATTTTTTTTTTAAAAGGAAAAAATATTCGCAAAGAATCCGTAAACTTATATAAATTCACTTGGTGGCAAGTTAACTGATCTGTTGATGAGAATCTTTTAAATTCATTAGTTGGGAACGCTTTTTAGCACTTGATCAAATGCTAGAATTTGTTCCCAGAGAGAGAGAGAGAGAGAGGGAGGGATCTAATTCCAATATTAGTATCTCAAATGAGTGATTATAACTTATAGGTTGACGTGTTAACACATCGTTTATTGTGGTAACAACATTAGTATTTATAACAAGAGTCCAAATTTTTTGTCTAAGTATACAAAATCCCCATGCATAAGACAACTTGCTCATAAAAAAAAAGCTTATATATGCTTTATACATAGGTCCCCTGAAAGCGTGTTGTCTGTTTTATTTTGAGTATGATAAGAAGAGCAGCACGCAGCAGAGTATTGACAGATACCATACCCTATCTGCAATTAATAAAGTGATTTGAATTGTTGGAGGATATTTCTTATGCTAAAAACAACTGTTCTACCACATTTGCTATAATAATAATAATAATAATAAAGTAGAATGCTTTTTGAAAAGTTGGTGTTGGTGATTTGAAATGGATATCCAAAAACAAAAACTATCTTTTTTCAATTTCATGGTGTGGCAAGATCAGCAGTACCATGTCTATTATCAAAACGACATCCACGAAACTGATTGATAAGTACATTAGCAATTCTAATAGCTAGCTGGGAGACTATTTCAATTTACCATTATAGATTTTTCTTTTCAAGTCGTCTTGATTGAGAGACAGAAAAATCACCAATGTCATGTGTTCGCTTGGGTTGTACTTGTGTACATGTGCCCTAAGACTATGAGACCTTCCAAGATGTGAATAGGCAACATCCTTTTGTTGGCTAAAAGAGGTTCGAATCTCTACCATATCCTCCAGTCAAACACATAAATGCTCAACTGTAAGACGGCCTCTATTAATTATTCTGACTATTTTATACTAAAAATGGTATGTCTGAGGTAGAGACTTCCACCTTTTAGACAGAATTGGTAGGGAAAGTTTGGAAAGCAAGCACAAAAATTGCCATTGCGGCCATATTTAATATAGCTCACTCTACTCTTCCATGTTTGATATTTGAAGATAGAGAAAACAAAAATAAACTACTTCTAAAAAGTCTTCTTGACAAGTTCCGGACTCATCCAAACGAGGCCCATACCATATGCCTGATTCAAAATGGGTCTAAAATCTTGTGTGGAGCAATAATCTGGGCCCTCTTCGAAGATATTGCTCTCTTTCCTATTTTGCTAGCCTTGCTGGCTGGTCGGCCTACCATCCCTGTCCCAGACTTAAAAATAGGCAAATACTTGGGGAAGTACTCCAGACTGCCAAGTTGGCGTATATCTGAAATGTAAAATCGTTTTTTCTTTTTCTTTTTTTTTCTGTTCTTACTTATTAAAGCTTTTTGCTCAAAGATCTCGGAACCCTTCCATGAATTGAAACCCGTATAAGGTTTGCCAACCCAACAGCCCCAAAAAGAAAACCAATCCACACTTTCTTTTTCCACATCCCCCCCTTCGAGATATTAAACACTTCTGTTTGTCTCTCTGTTTGTTAAATGGGAAAATCACTTCCTTTCACGGCGAAGCTTCAAGAATTCACCAAAATTATCACACCGGCCAGACTCCAAACTCCCAAACGCGACAAACCCATATCGCGAATCCGGGTTTCATCCCCGGAAACAGGGAAACTCGGGGTATCCCGACTCGACTCCGATCGATTAAAGCAGCAAAGTTTGATGGAAAGCTTGGAGGGGCAGCAGGGCCAAATCCGGTTGCCGTTGGCCCAGGTGGTCTCGGACTGCGCCAAGCGGTGGTTCCAGGACGCGCTCAGGGAGGCCAAGGCCGGCGATAGCGCTATGCAGGTCCTTGTCGGCCAGATGTACTACAGTGGCTATGGTGTCCCCAAAGATCCTCAAAAGGTCTACTTTTAATCCTTTTTTTTTTTTTTTGTTAATAATCCTTGCTTTTGCTATCATTTCTCGTGGCTGTTGTTCATTGCATTAGTCGTTCTTAACTTGTGATTACTGAATCAATATTTTAATCATCTGTTATGAAGGGACGCACTTGGATTACCAGAGCTTCAAAAAACCGGGTTTTAGTTTGGAAAGTAAGCAACAAACATCCAGGTATTCTCTCTCTGGCTGGTTATTGTTGCGGCCTTGCTTTCTTTATAGTTGATGAGTATTTCGTTTCCTTTAGGTTACAATGCAAGTGACTCGGATTCAGACTACTCGAAGGGCGATGAAAAATAAGGTCGAATATGATTTTCCGTTGATTGTATTTGTTGAAGTTTTTCAGTGTTGGCCAAAGTTGGTGATCAAATAATGGGTGTAATTTGTTATTAACACTTGTTCAACCCCCCCTCTAAA
>QEOT01008887.1:51691-68951 GCA_003123785.1 Pterocarya stenoptera | reverse complement strand
TTTTTTTTTTTTTTGTTAATAATCCTTGCTTTTGCTATCATTTCTCGTGGCTGTTGTTCATTGCATTAGTCGTTCTTAACTTGTGATTACTGAATCAATATTTTAATCATCTGTTATGAAGGGACGCACTTGGATTACCAGAGCTTCAAAAAACCGGGTTTTAGTTTGGAAAGTAAGCAACAAACATCCAGGTATTCTCTCTCTGGCTGGTTATTGTTGCGGCCTTGCTTTCTTTATAGTTGATGAGTATTTCGTTTCCTTTAGGTTACAATGCAAGTGACTCGGATTCAGACTACTCGAAGGGCGATGAAAAATAAGGTCGAATATGATTTTCCGTTGATTGTATTTGTTGAAGTTTTTCAGTGTTGGCCAAAGTTGGTGATCAAATAATGGGTGTAATTTGTTATTAACACTTGTTCAACCCCCCCTCTAAATTGTGCATTTGGCTCAAAGCACTGAAAAAAAAAATGTGCATTTGGCTCAAAGCCATAACCTCAACATCAGTGGAAACTGAAAAGGTAAGTTATTACTCCGTTGTTCCTTATTTTCAAGCATTATAAAAATTGTCTATGACCTATATAATTTTTGAAACAGGTGTTTCGTTCCTGCATTAAAATGATCAAGAATCGGGTGATGTAAATTTTATTTAAGTTTAGAAGAATTTGAAAGGTCATATAAATAAGGAAAATTCTATATACCATACTGTTACCTCAATTTCATCCCACTAAGTATGATGTGGCACATTTATCACCATTGAATGATTATTTATTATATGCTTCTTTATCATCCAATGATGATAAATGTGCCACATCTTATTTAGTAGGATGAAAATGGAATGAGAGTCTGGTGTATAGCATTACTAAATAATATAGAAGAAGAATAATTTGTGCGCTTCCTTTTCTTTTCTCAATTTCTAACTTTTTACTGTTATTAATTGAAGAATGCCATAATTAGGAAAGTCCAAAATCATGTTACAAACAAAATTAATAATTGATCATCTTCTTGTGCATCCCACGGATGCATGACTAGTTTTTCATATTCTTAATCCATTGAAAAAGAGTTATTGTTTCCCACATATCTCTAGATTCGATATACCGATCAAAAAAAGAAAAACATATCTCTAGATTCGATATTTCAGATATACGTGTGTGGGTAAAAGATATATTGCTTGCGAAATTTTTTTAGGGGAAACTAACACAATTATCTTCAGTTATGCATGAACTACTGAACCCTGTTACTCTCAATAAGACTGAATTTGTCAACCTTTTCTGGCAGTGAGTTGTGCCCCTTTTTATTTCAAAGGTTGGGAGCTCATGTCAGCGACTAATCTAAGGATTGTGATTATTACTCGGTGCATAACAGAGCTGCATTTATTTTTCTCACTTCATCTCTCTTTTAATTGCTCTTCTCATTTCTTTGTGCATTCTTCATGTATCACCAGCTGTTTTGTACTATACAAGTTTTGTGTTTTTGTTGGAACCTTTGCCCACTTTAAGCTGCCAAAATTCAATTTTTTATGCATTATAAAGCATAGTATTGTTGTTTCGTAATCTTGTTGATTTTCCTGCATGGTTCTTGATCTCACTGCGTGATGTAAAAATTATTTGAGTTACAATATGTGCAAGAAACATAAATTATCATGTTGTTATTTCTTCCTGCCTCAAGATAATAACAAAAGAACTTGAGGAAATATGCAGATCATGCTGCAATCAGATAATTAGATAAAAGCGGCTCATGTACACAGGAGAAAGCATACCTAGCAGCAACAGATTACGTTGTTAATGTTCCTTTGGAACTTGGTAGGACAATAGGAGGTTCTTGAAGGTACATGGTTGCCTTTTCTCTGAGTGTCAGGGAAAAGGAAAGAAAGGAAGCGTCTAAAGTTAATTGACTTTTAACTTGAATAATCAAGCCATCTTAGAAATGATTACCGTTCTGGTTTTTAACCAGCATGATCTGCTAATTGCTATGTTATGATATATAGCTATTCTTTTGCTGTGGATCCTGGGCTGTGATAAGTTCAAAGCTGACGTGGTTTGCCGGACAGTTTACAGGTTGATTTTTCAAGCATTTTCACTTTCCTGCCTTATTTTTTGTTGCAATGTCAAAACTTGTTGGGGATGTTGACGACTGTATTGAGATGATATTTTTGCCCTTTATTCTGTCAGTCGTAAATGACTTGGTGCGAAAATTATGACATACTGTTGGGAGCGCCAATTTTGAATGGTTGTGCTCCGTGTGCATTTGCATTGGACAAATCGACAGGGCTGCTTAAATAAAGAGCCTCTCACGTTGTATCGTATATCAACAACTCATATATGGATAACTTGAATCGTTGTTTTAACTCAAGGATGTGAGAAGATTCCACACGGTGATGATTTTAAGAATCAGATTTGTTTTATGACCTTCTAACATGTAGACATTCTACACGAAAGTTATTAGTTATACCACCCCTCCTCCTCCTAATCAAACATGGGATTTGTTCTTTTTAGTATTTTATCGTAATATTTAGATATGTGTTTAAATGGAATGACAAAAATGACAAATTATAAGTTGGTTAGAAATTTGTGGTGGAAAGCTTTTTTGTAACATTTTTTTCCCCCTACAAATCCCAATCTCTCTTATGTGATGTGCTTGGATCTTGAAATTCAAATATTCGATTAACAAAAACCATTTATAATCGTGCTACAATACTTCTCACTTGAATAATCCAAATATTTTAGTTATAAAAGCCATTCATAGGCTCCAACGCATGGTAGTACATATGGAAAAAGTAAAATAAAAACACTTTTTTACATCGGTAGCAAGTTCTTTACATCGTTGCTAGCAACCCCGGGTGTTGGATTAAGTCCATTTGTATGACAAGTTTTACCTTGCCTCAAATGGTTAAACGCGGACACAAGGAGGCGTCGTCCAATCAGGACAATGTCATCTCCCTTCGCGCCTGTCCTTTCTCCAGTCCCATGGCTTCTCAGGATTCGATGAAGCCCACAGCCCAACGCGCTTGGCTCGAGCCTGCTTTTCCCACTGTTACAACAAACGTGGAGCTTTAGGTTAGAAACTTAAAGACTGGAACTACAATAAAGGAGCAAGAGATAATTTCTTACGGTCGTAAATTCTGAGCGTTTGTCGTAGGCTGTGTAATGCCATGCAAGCCCTTTCTTAAGCATTAGTTCCTTTTCGAGTGTAGGACAAAAGACAAGAAGAAGAAGATAACTTAGTTCCTTGAAAAAAGGTCCAACAGAGACCAATGTTGAGAGCGAAAAAATCACCTGTACAAATTTCCCGTTGCAATATATATCGCCTACGCAGCGGCCATAACGATCTTCTCCATACACAAGGACTCTCAAACACTTTCCCTGAACAATCTTAGTCAGCTCCTCCTTTGCTTCTTCCCCATATGGCATTTTACTCTCGGGTGCATCTATTCCCCTGTTCATGACTTATTAACCATTGATACTAGATGAAGTAAAAGGTTTAGCTACTCAAGTCCTCTAAGCCGCATAGTTTTTTACCTTAGCCGAATTCGATACTTACGAGCGAGGATCTCCTCGTTCTGAAAATTGAGTACCCTGGTTGAAGGAAACAATTAGGAACGTATAATTAATATCGATTCAATTTTGAAACCAAATCCACTAACTCTCAAACTAAAGCCTGAGTTCCAACTAACCGATATCCAGCATCTATAATTATCTTATGAAGTGCATCGGCCTCTGTATAATTCCTCTCGAATCGCGCTTGTGACCTGCGGACCGCCGCTAGTTGTACATCACTTGGCACACACGACGACTCTCGAGGGTCTGTCGTACTGACATACACGGTCACAGTATCTCCATCTGCTACAGCTTTTGCATCAACCTAGTTTCATCGGATGATTCACTAAATCAAACCCAGTTGTCGGCTTGTAGCATGACTCAATGATCGCGACATAGAATCTGAAAAGAATATAGCTCTTACTGGTAACGTTTGAAATTCGTAGTCTACTCCTTCCGGCAATGATGTTGGGGCCCCAGCAGCAAGTTCGACTAGGGTATGAGGGAGTGGAAGACCATAGAAAGCCAATAAGCCCTACAAATGGGTGATTTGATAAAGTTTGTTATTTTCTTCCATTCGTCGTTCTATGCGTTATACAATATGTTCCATGTGACAATTCTGTTTTTATTGTACCTCCACATCTGCTTTCTTGTGTCTTTTCAGAGTCTCAATGACGAGCCTAGCAGTATCTTCAGGTGTTTTTGGAGGGGGTTTTGATTCTCTCCATGCCTCTACTAACTTTCTGTACCTTCATATATTTGCCAAGATAAAGACTGTTAAAGAGAAATTAAAGTATATAATCAAGCATATCCATCACTCCTTGTTTCTAATTCTGGCATAACATTTAGGAATTTCGGGTAATAAAATGGAATGCGGTTGCATCAGGAAGACTAGATTCATTTGCAATAACAGACAGTTGGGGACAGATTGCGTGCTAGTTACCAATTAGCTTGCGCTTTCTTGGACGAGACAACATGCTTGCTGAGTCCTTCCGGAACCTTCAATCATTACAGTATGAATAATTTGATTAAAAAACTGGAAATTCAAGTTGCACAGGTACCGAATTGAATAATCCATTGCCAAATTTCTGCGAATAATTGAGAAATAAAAGGCAACAAAGAAGTGCAACATGCTTCAACTATGGAAGCGAAAACGCAAAATGAAAGCACAGTTGGCTAATTCGCGTTCTAGCTCCATAATACCTTGAAAATTCAAGGAGATTATTCATTTCGACCTGATAGAGCTAATGAAGTACAATACACACTCCTCATGTAGCAACCAGAATCCATAAGCCCCTCCTAGTCAGATGGCTTCCTCCTCCCATCGTCAAACTCAAACTAAATTTAGATGGTGTTTTGAGAAGTAAAATTAGATGTGTTTTGAGCATTCACAATGGCTTCTTCATCCTATCCTTTAAAATACATTACTAAAACCTACTTTTTTTTATTTTACATATTACTTTTACAATATACAATATACCATATATCAACTTATCTATTTTTTCTTTATATCATTTAAATATTATACTTTTTAATATTTTTTATTCATTTCAAATATTTTCTCTAACTATCAATGATATCTTTAAATCGTTTGATATTTACAATATCTCTCCGTATACAATGTCATATAATTATGTTTTATTTTCAATAAATCTAAATTTATAAGCTAAACCAAAATATAAATTGATTAAAAAAAAAAGATTATATTTATGAGAATATTCTCAAAGTATATTATGAAAACAGGAAAGACAATACACAAAATAACCCTTCTACTGTATCCACCCTCTCGTCCGAATAAGAAAAAAATGCTAGTTATAGAATGTAGCTACACTCAAAAGTGCAGGATTTTATTTTTTATTTTTTTAAGTGATGTCATGAAATGTTAAGTATTATGCCATCAAATGAGAGAGGGCTTCAAATGAAAATATGATAACTTTGAGTAGTGGAAAAATAAATTTGAGGAGATAGAAATTATTTTAAAATATTTTAAAGTTGTGAACAATATCCTTTACATCTAGCGGGATTAATGTAGCAAGTGTATATTAAAGATGAAATACAAAATGTGTTGAAATGGATTTTTGAGCAACTTTTTTTATATTTTGCAAAAGGCATTGTGAAATGCTCTAAATCTAAAACAGATTTCTACTGTCATTTGGGAGTGGCCACCAATATTTTTGCTGAACTATCAGCTCTGAAAATCGGTCTGGCTATTATGCCACCAGCTGATTGTTCAGGAGTTCATCATTGCATTGAACTCTTTGCTGACGGTCAATTGCACTGAACCCTTGAAACTATTTGACATTTGGGACGACATCCTACAATTCCAAGCCTACTTTCCCTTCACCTTGATTCGATAACACCGAATGTTTTTGTGCCCTTTCTCTTCTCCCTAGGCACATGATAGGCATGTACCCTCTAGACAGAGCAGGCATCCCAAGTTTTCTTTAGGCTGCGTTTGGCTGATTTCAGTTTAACTTTAAGGTCAATCTAACATTTAAACATTCTATTATTAAATTATTAAATTCATCATAATTCAAAACTTTCTTACACGTGTGATTCAAAATCTTTTTCAATTTAAAAAATCTTTATACGTGAGAGTCACAACTTTTTTCAATTTCAAACATTTTTATATGTGAGATCCATAACTTTTTTTAATTTTTCTTAAAAAGTATTAAACTTATCTTAACATTCAAACACACTTTAAACTCATTTTAGATAGATCTTACATAATTCTCTCAATTACTCAATTCATTATTATTCATAAAGAATTCACCTTAACTAAATTCAGCTCAATATCTAAACGCAGCCTAAAGATACGTTCAAAAAGTTTGGATAACTTTCACCCACTTTGAATACATGGACCATAGGTCTATTTTTGTAGTTTCAGTTTTGTTACTAACTAGTGTAGGTTTCATGCTTAATCTTTATTTGAATTAGAAACTCATATCAAATCATTTTATCTCATTATTATAATTTTTTAAATTTTTACACAAAATATAATCAACAATTCAACTTTTTCAAATCTTAAAATAATAATAATATTAAAAATTAATATTCTAACAATATTTTATTCAACTCATGTAAAACCATCTCAATTCATTTTTAAATCCAAACAGGACCTAGTCGAACGGTTTTGGAATTTTTGTCCAATGCTTTGTACTTGTAAATAGTATTATTCCATAAAAATAGGAGTAATAAACCAGTTGTACCGTCTTCTTCCATTAAAAAAACAGTGTACAATACACATTATCGGTGCTATTTAACTTTCGGAAAGCACTACTCTCACCGCTAGGAGCTGGAAGTTGATTTTGTTTTTTTTTTTTTTATGTATTTTTAAATTTTTTTAAAAAAATAAAATCACAATATAATTAAAAAATATTTACTTAATTATTAATTAATTAATTAAATAAAAACGCCCGCAGCGGGAGAAATAGCTTTTTCTTAACTTTCTTGACAAGTACTCTTTCTTTTAACAAAAAACAAGGAATTACAAAGATATATTCAATTTCCTACGAGTCCTCAGGGAAAAGAGACTATATTCAAGCAAAAGTGTAATTTTGGTTTAGAAATAAAAATTAAAAATTAAAAACAGCGATGATTAGACCTGAAAATAAAGGGGCAATAGTTGAAGATCAGGCAAGTAAACTAGAATAGACCTGAGAGGTGATCTCGAAGTGGAAGAGATCGTGGGCGAGAGCCGATACGCCGACGGTGGCAGCAGATACACCATGATGCCCAACCGATTCAGGGTCCCCAGCTGCGGCGGGCTTGCAACATTGGTAGAGGAACCTTAAGGCGTTTCCCATTTTCGAGTTGCCGAAATCTGAATCTGCGGTAGGGTAGGTGGTGATGGGTTTCAAACAGCGAATCTGAAATGAAGACCCTTTGTTTGAGTTTTTAAGTCGTGATTTAAGGCTTGCCGCATGGAATCTTTAGGATTAAGAACAGGGAGGAGGGCAGGGACGCAAACATGAAACAGCCAATAAGGGCGAAGAAAGACACGTGGTGCATTTTGGTTTGTTCGCAGCTATTTATAAGGATGTAACTTTATACGTACGGGAGCTGCTGTTGTGAACTTGGGTCGCGTGCTTTCAAGGATATGATTGGGAAATGATATGATATTAAAAAATTGTGGTTAATAATAAAATAATTTATAAATATTATTGAAATGATTAGAGTAATATTATACATCACTTTTATTTTATTTTGATCATATTAAGTAGTATGTGATACATTTATTATTAATAGATAATAAAGAAGCATGTAATAAATGATTATTTAATGGTGATAAATGTACCACATCTTACTTAATAGAGATGAAAGTAGAATGATAATATGATATATAGAATTTTCTTATTAGAATAGTTTGAGTTATAGTGTTTTAAGAGGTTTTGAAAAATGTGAGAAAAAATTAAATAAAAATATTATAAAATTAAAATATTGTTATAATATAATATTTTAATATTATTTTTATTTTAGTATTTAAAAATTTAAATTATTTTTAATGTTTTGTTTGAAAGTTTGAAAAAATTGTAATGATTAAGTAATTATGAAATGAAAGAGTTAAAAATTTGAAATAAAAAAGTATTTATATTTAAACATTATTTAATAAGAAAATAAGATGAGATAGGATTAAATTTTTTTTCTTATTTTTCAAAACTTCACAAAATATTATAACTCAAATTATTTCACTTATATTTACAAATTATTTTAATGCTAAATCACAATTTTTTTTCATTTCATTTCCCAATCATTGACAGCACGCGACCCCAAGTTCACACTTTTTTTTTTTTTTTTTTTGGTGCAATTCCAAGTTCACACTTTGTGCTTGTGGGTCACTTACCGTACCTTCATAAGAAGAGTGAAAGATCAATAGCTTTTACTTTTACTTACGGTGCCTGTTTGGAAAAAATATAATTTAGAATTTTAGAATTTATATCTTATAGTTTAAATAATAAGTTCAATTATTAAAAATTTATTTACTATCTAATAATCATGTATTTAAAGCATTTTCAAACATATTATATTTGTTTAGAAATAAATTTAAAAAGTACTTTTTGCCGTTGAAAAGCCAATCATTTGATTTTTTTAAAGATTATTCATATTCTTAAAAGTTTAAAAATTGTAATTATCTTAAAATTGTATGGATATTTTCGTCTATTTAGAGTTTTTTTAAAATTCAAATTACATTTTGCATTATCCAAAAAAACATGTCTGAGGAAATAATAGTACTTTTTAACTTATTTTAGACTAAAAAATATTTTAATAAATAATATCCAAATAATCTAATTTTTTCATTAAAGAGTTTTTAAGACTATTTAAACACTTTTTAAGATTCATAATATAGTCTCAAACAGGCCTCTACAAGAGTAATACTAGATATAGTCATGAATTATGTAAGCATTGCACACTCTTTTAAAAAAAAAAAAAGATAAGATGCACAATTAAAAAATTATTTTTTTATATAAATTTTATGTTTACTCATTTTTTTCAAAATGGGTGTGCAGCGTTTACACACTCTAAAACCTAGTTACACAAATTAAACCATCTCATCTCATATAATTATTATAACTTTTTTTAAATTTTCACACAAAATATAATAAATAATTTAATTTTTTCAAATCTTAAAATAAAAATAATATTAATAAATAATATAATAATAATATTTTGTTCAATTTTTAACTTTTATCTTATTTTATTAATCCTGAGAAGTAATTCAGCTGGTCCAACCTTATATTTGTTTTTCAATGATTATCAATTTGAGTCTCTTTAAAGCTACTGAAAGTTTACCTGATCACTAATTTCAGGACTCAATAAGATTAATCGAAATCCGCACAAGCTGACCGGATAAACTTAATTAAAAAAATATTTAAAAAAAAAATCTTATTTTATTTTATCGGTGAAACCAAATGAGAACAAGTGCATATATCTTTAGTGTTACTAGATAATTGCATGCTTTGCCCCAAGCTCCGTATGAGGGCGTGCATTGTACTCAAACTAACTACCGTATCATTCGTACGATTCCTCAGAAGTCAGAAGAGAACCCCGAGCTTGGCCTTTCCCAAAACGATGTCGTCCTTATAAAAGGTGTAGTTCACTAAGTTGCACTCGCACAAACAATGCTGAAAGGGGGCCGTGGCCTTGGGTTGCAACCAGGTTACCGGGCCTCAGTGAATGGTCATGTAAAAAAGGATGCTGCTGCTGGAACCAATAATTCCGACCGATCACAGATTTCTTTTTTCTTTTTCTTTTTTTTTTCTTTTAAACGTTTTTAAATAAAATAAAATAAAATAAAAAATCAAACTAGCTAGAAATTTCTTCAGGCCCAACTATGAAATAATACCTTTCAAAAAAAAAAATTATGAAATAATAAAAATAAAACATGTATCGGTCTATTAAGGGGCAAGTTTATCCGTCCCTCAAGCATTTTCATGTAAAAATAAAAAATAAAACAATGGGGTGGTAAGAATTTGGAATGAGCAATGCAATATTTTTTACTTTTTGTTTCTCAAAAAATTGTTGGAAGGAGTGATCAGAGATAACTTTCTCACCAGAACGTGATAGTAGCACCCAACCCACTACGTGATAGTTGCACCCAACCCACTAGAGAGTTATACAAGAGGGACCTAAAAGGTGAGAATATAGACGTTTCTCACAAGTCAAACTTGAGCTATAGTATGACCCCAGCTCTACAAGGGCATCAATGGTCCATGAGTCAATGGATAACCAAAAATCCTAAGTACTTCCTGTTGTGGGATTCGATCCCAAGACCTAGTGCCCACTGTCAAACTCATAGACTACTGAGCTACCACTTTCAATGGTATGCAATATTTTTTTTACTTGAGTTTTAGATTTATTTTTATTAAAAATTAAAAATATCATTCTATATCTCAAATTACATGATGGTCACACTTGAAATGGAGCGTTTGGATGCTGAAATGATTTCAGATGATTTATAAATAATAGTAAAAAAATAATAAATTATAGTAAAAAAAATAATTTATTAATGGCAGTAAACTATTTGTGAATAGTAATGAAATAGTCTTATCACTTACCAAAGACAACCAAGACTTAATTTGGATAGTGAAATGAGATGATCTGTGAATAATAGTGAAATAGTTTGTAAATAGTAATACAATGGTTTGAGTTTGGACATTTTATAGAGTTTTGGAAAATGTGAGAGAAAATTTAAATAAAAATATTATAAAATTAAAATATTGTTAAAATTTAATTTTTTAATATTATTTTTATTTTGAAATTTGAAAAAGTTAAATTGTTTTATACATTTTATTTAGAAGTTTGAAAAAGTTGTAATAATTAAGGGTCTGTTTGGGGTTGCATTATGAGTCCTAAAAAGTGCTCAAATAGTTTTAAAAGATTTTTAATAGAAAAGTTAGGTTGTTTTAGTGTTACATATTAAAGTACTTTTTAATCTCAAATAAGTCAAAAAGTACATTTGATGACAAGTATCATCTTGATGTTTTTCTTCAAACTCACTTTTTTGGATAATGCAGTACATAATTCGAATCTTAAAAAGATTGTCTATGGGCAAAAATACTCATACAACTTTCAGATAATTACAATTTTTAAACTTTAAAGTATATGATTATAATCTTAAAAAAAAATCAAATAATCCTCATTTCTATAAGGAAACACTTTTTAAATTTGTTTTCAAACAAATGTAAAATGTTTGAAAGTGCTTTAAACATATAGTTACCAAACAGTAAATAACTTTTTAATAGTAGAACTTATTACTTAAACTATAAGTTATAAGCCCTAAAACTATAAGCAATATTTTTTACCGCAATCCCAAAGATGTACTAAGTGGTGTTTAAATAAAAAAGTTAAAAATCTGAAATTGAAAAATATTTATATTAGTGGTGTTTAGATATTGAAACGAGGTGAGATGAAATGAGATGACATGAGAGGCTATTGTTATTTAAGCTAGGACTAATCTTTATGCCGTTGAAACAACTTTTGATTTATGTTTGTTTTTGCATATGAGATGAGATTAGTTAAAATTAAAGTTAAATATTGAAGAAAATATTGTTAGAATATATTTTTTAATATTATTTTTATTTTGAGATTTAAAAAAAGTTGAATTGTTTATTCTATTTTGTATTAAAATTTTAAAAAAATTATAATTATTAGATGAGATGAATTGAGAGATTGTTAAAACAAACGAGCTTATCTTGAGATTCTCGTGATTAAATTAATTAAAGTGTAATTTAGGACATCATGATTGATCATTGAGAAGTACCATTAGTCGTTCACCATTTTTTGAAGCGACATACTCATAAATAATTGGAAGATAGATGAAACAAAAAAAAAAAAATAAGAACAAATAATTTTTAGATTATTTACTGTTTGCTTTTAAAACTCTCCTCAACCTATCTTAATTCATCTCATATTTATCATTACAATTTTTTTTAAATTCCTACATAAAATATAATAATATTTTCTTTTTTTCAAATCTCAAAAAAATCTACCCTAAATTCCCATACCAAAATATAGTAAACAATCTTACTTTTTCAAATCTTAAAAGAATCTTCCCAAATTTCCACACCAAACAATTTTACTTTTTCAAATCTCAAAAAATTCTTTCCAAAGTCCTACACAAAAAATAATAAACAATCTACTTTTTTAAATCTTAAAATAATAATAATATTAAAAAATAATATTCATAAAATATCTTATTTTATTATTTACAAATCATCTCAACTCATTCCAACTCTCTTCTCAATTTAAACTGCCCTATGTCAACAGTAAAAAAATTGACAGCTAATGTTAGGAATCAGGATGAGTGATGACTATAGCCTATATAGGAAGATTCAAAGCCAACCCAGCCCAAAAAATGGTGCTGCAGTTCAAACTTCAAAATCTAGACTCGTAAATGTAACCAATCCATCTATTTAGTATGGTATGCAGTATCCAAAGTCCAAATTTTTATTGACCCAATCGATCTGTAAAACGATAGATAAGGCTCTCCTCCACAAACCCCATGAAACAATATACAAACACAGCAGAATAGCAAGTGTAAACGAGAGTAGACGAATTTAAGTTTTTGTATGAAGGGTGAGAATACTGGCTGATTTTAAAGCATGATGATGCTTCTTCACTCGACACGCCGTTGTCCACCTACATCCAACAATTATTTCTCAAGGGACCCGTAACGTTACCACTTTTTTTTTTTTTTTGTTTTCTACAAAGTGGAACTTATTCTTATTGCACAGCGTTATGGGGGTAGTGGAACTGATGTATATACCCATCAATTAAGAAAAAGTAAAGGCGGTCTGCCACAGAAAGAACATCCAACGCTGTTTGTTTGTGGTGCCAGCCACTGGGTCTCTTTTTCTCCACTTGTGCTTAACTCCATTTTGCTCTTCCCAAACCCCACATTTTATACTTTCATCTTTCATTTCTTCCTTTAATGTATGTGTGAACTGAATAATTTACCATTCAAGTTATTATATCTTTTTATTTTATTCTCACTTTTGTCTCAACCAACCCCAGTAGTGTTTGATTTTTGCCCACCCTATATGTGGAGGCTAGTCCCTCCAAAGTCAACATTGATAGGAATACGGGAAGCTTTATCAAAGTGAAAATTCCCATCAATCACGTAAAGAATCCAATGCCTCGCGCTCTTCACCTATACATGTTTATTATATGTTTGGGAGTCGGGACACTAGCCAAACAGAAAAAAAAAAAAAAAAGGCACAGCTTTCTTCTTCCTTTCCTCATTGATTCCATTGGCCCCCTTTTTTTTTCTCCAATTAAGCTGTCAAAAGGGTCATTGAAGTATTAACTCCCCAATTCGAGAGACAGTACTGCAATTAGAATGGGTAATGTAAGTAGCGCAATCTATCCCAACTCTTTCTGTATGCATATAGGGGTAATGTTTTCCTTTCACTTGCAATTCTAATTTTCATTTGAATTGCATTCAGGTGGTGGAAGTTAAGGTGGGCTTGCATTGCGAGGAATGTATCAAGAAAATATTGAAGGCCATCAAGAAGATGGAAGGTCCATGAATTTCTCGTACAAAATAGCTTATTCTATGATGTCTTCTATCTTCATTCTTTCAATAGTTTAATTCAGACGTTTTATGACGTTTTTGGTCATTTTGGGGAGCAGATATTGAAACGTATAATGTGGATACGCAACTGAACAAGGTCACGGTGACAGGTAACGTTACGACAGAAGAAGTCATCCGAGTCCTTCAAAAGATTGGCAAAACGGCAAGAAATTGGGAGGGAGACGAGATTTATGGTTGATCCTACTACATGTTCGTTAAACGTCAATACTTGACTATCCCGGTTTGCTGTACTAGTTTTTTGGGGGCTGTATTCTATCCTCTCTCTTTTTTTTTTTTTTTTTGGGTCATGGTGTTGAATTTTCTCTCTATATGTATTATTGGAACATCCTAAATACGATTAATAACAGATTATATTAGACAACAATTTTTGTTATAATCAAGGTTAAATTAAAAAAGTACAAGAGATCATAAGTCTGGATGTTAATGTCCATTAAAACTTGCAGAGAATTATAAAACCAAGTAAAGCACAAAGAAATAAATGTACAAAACGCAAAGCACACTTGAGTTGAGGATTGACACGACGGCGAGGGTCGATTATGTACAAAAACTATCCAAACTGGAAAGGGAACAACAAGAGAGTAGAGATGCATGCTCATCTACCGGGTCGGGAGAACCCAATTGGGTCTTTCAGTCTACCTCGGTTGCTGAATCGTGCGTGGACTCACTTTCACATTAACAATCTTGGGGGCCTTCTCCCTATACCTCGGCACTTCTGCTAAAGCTCGCGCTTTCTGCCATTTCAACGTCCCCATTGAAACCAAATCCCTGTAATAGTCTTTTTCGTCTTCCTCATCTGCCAAAAACAAAAGGGAAATTTTAGTTAGCGAGATGGATCGGCAAGCCGGATCGAGGAGTTGACTTGGCTTTTCTCAATATCCAAACACAATTAGAGCCAGAGTAGGGTGTTACCCTCGGATGATTCAACTTACTCTTGTCGTCGTCTAAGTAGTAGTCGTCGAAGATGGCGTCGACGTCGGGTAGATCGTCAATATCGGGAAACTGCGCCTCAATTTGGGGATCCTGGAAGCGCTCTTGGAGCCAGTAGTCGCGGAACCAAGGGGAGGATTGGACCAGAGCCCACCATTGGTTGGAGAAGTCCTCCACCGTCCGATATGCCAAAGGAACGAACGACGGAGCGTTTGGATTCAAAGTTGTAGATGAATTTCTCTGAGAAATAACGTCCATCGCAACTACCAAATCTGAACCGAAGCCGTGAAGGTTGAGCAGGAGCTAAAGTGGATAAGGATTAAGGAAGGAGTAGCGACTATTTTGGGATTGTGAAGCTAAAGTTATATATTGATAGGTCCCAATAAAAGGACATTGACTTGGGATGTTATCACGGAAATGACATTTTGGTTTTCCTACATTTATGATCCATTCTATCACTCGTTTAAAATTCAAGTGAATGTATGTATGTAAGTATGCTTATGTCCAGAGATTCATCTGCAAGTGCAAGGTTTTTCTTTTTCTTGCTACAAATCATGTAGTATGTTTTGTATGGATGCTGTCATGACTCATGCTGACAATGATGTAATTTGCGACAATCGAGGAGGGCAGTATCGGAACAAAGAAGAAAGGCAGAACAAACACATGGAGCAAATACAAGAAGTGGTCCAAGGTATGGTGTATTGGTGGGTACCAAAAACAAGCTGCGACTGCACATGGTTTTGTTCCAGAGTACACTGCATGCGACTGCATCTGGTTTTGTTCCAGACTAAGGTGCTGACTCGTTAATAAAATGAGAGGAGATAATTTTAGATAAAAATAAAATAAAATAAAATATTATTAAAATATTATTTTTTAATATAATTATTAATTTAATATTTAAAAAAATTAAATTATTTATTAGTTTGGGCTGCATCGAGAGCTTCGCCTAAGTCGAACATCACACTCTTCGGTCCTTATTCAAATACTAATTTTATAAATGATATATACAATTCAAATGCACAAATTTCACCTCAGCTTTATATGAAAAAAAGGAGATTTTATTATAAAAAAGTGTGAAAAAACTTATTGTTTCTTGGCAGAACCCACATATTTACGAAAGGCTCGTTCAAGACTTGTACATGTGGGGTTTGTACCAAACATTACTCATTTTATGTAAATGAGTTAAACTAATTCATATAACTTATTTGATCTTATTAACATAACTTCATATAAAAATTAAATATTAATAGTTACAATATCTCAACAAAAAACAAATATGGGTTAGGACTACCTATTAATAAAAAAATATCAGATTTTAATCTATAATAAAACTAATATTATAGACCCTACAACAAAAAATGAGTTTCAATTTTACAGATCAACGTCCAATTTATATGAAATTATAAAATAGTTATTAAAAATTATTGCGAGTTAATCATTTTCTTTGGAAAATATTCACTCTCGCAATGCCGTAAATTAAGGAAAGCCCAAATGCAAACTTCAACAAGAAATGGAGAAATTAAATAAAAGCCCAGCCCACAAAAAGGGACAATCAGAAAGCGAAAAGAAATACATAGATAGATAATGAATAAGCACCATAGGAGAGACTGACCTCACCTGGGATGCCGCTGCCCGTAGGAAATTGTGGAGCCACCTGTTAATGGTAACTGATTAATAGGGAGGAGGATAAAGATGAAGAGTTATTCACGAGACACATGTACGTACCTCTCTTGTATTGTCTGAAAAAGACAAGAGCTGCATACATATTATTAAAACTTAATTCTTCAAATCAGTGACGCCTGTGCTTGTTGACCACTTACTCATAACGAACTTTGAAGTTCAACCGCCCTGAATATATATAGGAAACCTAAACAAGAGGTTGACCTCTCCCATTGCTCTCTCTCTCTATCTCGCTGGCTCGTACTGTTTTCTTCTTCTTCTTCTTCTTCTTCTCATTTTTTCTGATACTTGAAACTATATTCTTCGATCGACCATCTCGATCCTCAATCCTTTGAAGTAAAGCGAATCATATCTAATAAGTAATTACAATGAAGACAGGGCCATCTATTGTGATGCATGAAATGACCATGGTAATGGCGAACATGACTCTGGTTTGCCACGATCCCCGCAGCAAAACAAACAAGCAGCTTATTTGGTATCATGGAAACCCTTTGAAATCCCCTACAGCCCTTCTACTGCTGCAGCTCTCTGCGATTTCACTTGTTTCTCAGCTAATCGATGTTGGTCTAAAGCCCCTCGGACAGTCAAGTATCGTATCTCAGATTTTTGTAAGGTTTCTGTTTTCATCTATTCTCAATTAATTATATATACATGTTGGATGATTTTAACCGTCTTTTTCGAAGAGAGATAAATATATATACCATAGGGAACTCACAACATTTAATTCATGTACGTTAGAGATCGTACCAATTTACATGTTGCATCTCGATCGATTGATATTTTTATTTACAATATTTTAAGTTATGTTTATAAATTGGCCATAGTAGAAGCATGTTTTTGTCCACAAATCAGGAATAGATCAGACGCATCAACTACTGTTACTAGGTAATTTTTTTAATATTGTTTAATTATTTCTTAAATTTTACTCTAGATCTATCAGTTATATATTTATATTCCGCCCTGGCCTGCCTAGATAAAAATTCTGTCTTCCAAGATCGATCGTTTTGTTCTTTTAGATATATATATA